>NW_020871920.1:66574-76574 GCF_003789085.1 Penaeus vannamei
AAGTAAAATAAGTAGTAGCCGTAGCAGCAGCAGCAGTAGTAGTAATAGTAGTAGTAGAAGAAAAAGAAAAGAAAAAGTACTAGAAGATGAAGAACAGACAAGGAAAAATGGATAGCATAACTGGCAACAGTAAAAGATACAGAAATATAAAGAACACCAGTAAAACAAACAATTGTAAGTGGACGACAGCCAGAGAAAGCGCATAACAACGAAACGCGGCAAATTCAACCCGTAGAGTTTTGGCTTTATCCGAAAAATCTCTTTCCACTTTCCAGACGCCTTCCACCTTCCCGTTTTCTTCACATTTTCTCTTATAGATAACATCCCAGACTCGTTTATCTTGAGCGTGGCCTGCGGTTGCACGAATTTTGGAAGTTATGTTCTCAATGATATCGCTGATTTATACACTGTTGTTTATATTTCGAGACTCGTGTCGGTTTGCCAGTCTTAACCAGTAAAAAACTATCTATTATTAACATATTGATTATGTAATGTCCTTACCCTTATTCTAATCATATAAATGGTAAGATAGCAGAGACTCCGTTCTATTAAAGCAAACAAACACATTCAGTTCACATTCATGACAGACTGAAAAGTATTGCAGCATCACTGATCTTTTACCTAAATGAATAACGCAGCGTGGGAGCGGAATTCAAGCTAAGGTCAAAGGTTACCAGGAAGGCACAGGAAAGGCCGAGAACAATCCAGAAACCAACAGCAAGGGTTCCACAGTTACGTAAAATCGTGAAAGGACGAAGCGTAAATAGAAAGAGAAAAAAATCCTGGACTGTACCTGTTTCGTAAACCCCGGGAAACTAAAATATGAATGTCAATCAATAGCGCTCTAATTCAGAAATAGTAAATCTCTCGGAGAAGTGTCGAGTACAAGGGAGCTCCGAGACACCATCTTATGACGTCAGTAGATTGACGTCACACCTACTGTCGACATGCAGGGTTACCAACGCCAGTGCCTGAAAATTTGGCTCCTCCGTTCGATCATTAGCTTCTCGTGCGCTGTGTCGTCCCTTCCTCGCTCCTTCCTCCGCGGATTCGTCTCTCACACCTGCGCCCTCTCTCTCCATGCACCTGTAACCTCGGACGGACCACACCTGCACAGATTACAGTACACTCATCACACCTGTAGTCTCATGCATTTTATCATGCCTTTGCCCTCCGCTCTCGCACCGAAGCGCCTCGCAACACCCTGCATACCCCAGCCAGTACACTTCGGGGCCTGATGCGCTCCACCTGCGCCCTCGCCGCCGTCCTGCATGCCCTCGTTCGCCACACCTGCATGTCCGCGACTCCTGATATCTTGCATATGCACTTATTATCCTTCACTACTACCCCATCCTTTAACTAGTACATCTTAATGTACCCAACAGATACACCTACTTTGAAGCACTAGCACAGTACAACTGCCCGCGCTGCTGCGTCTAACGAACGCAAAATGAGAACTAATTGGCCAATATTTCAGAGATGCCCCCATTGTGATACATCATACAAAGGATGTTCTCGAAATACACACCATATTATCATCATATTAAAGAGAATGCCGCAAATATAAAACACAAGGAAAAGAAGAAAGGCAAAATGTATAAAATTGAGAATTATCTCAACTCAATCAAAATGAACAATTCTCTACGAAAAAAAGAACAAAGGAATAAAAAACATTGTGAAAGTACACCACAGTCATGCACAGGTCATGAAACCCCGTCGACGGTACGCGAAATGAAAACGGGAATGAAAAATAAAAACGGGGACGTGAATGAAAACAACATCGCTGAAGAACGTCTAGCGATGCCTCCCAAGCGTTCACTCATCCCAAACTATAACGTTCTCCTAAGTTCCATTCGTCACCGTAAGAGCCCAGTCCTGGTCTGTCGCTCTTTCATCAGATCCCGACAACATCAATCACAACTCTCTATCAGGCACCATTATCAGTTCCTTACCCAAGTTCTCCCCAGTGGAAAAAACGCTTGCATCATAGAAACTCGTTGCAAATGGTTTCCCGTTTTCGCTTTCCATCCAAAGTACCTCTTAGCCCTCCCCATTAATCACGGACGAACCCTTTACGCGACTCCATTGAAAGGCGGGATCGGTAAGCTGCTTTTTTCTAATCCTGTCTTAGATCTAAACAGCTGTTCCTATTTTCCTGCTTTCCCTACGTCGCCTCTTCTCCGCTTCGCTTCTGCTCATTTCATCCCTTTCTTTGCGTTTTCAATCACTTCATTCATGCGTTCTGTATTTGTCTTTGTTTGCTTTTTTGCCTCTATTCGCCTCTTTCTTCCCTCTTCTCTCTCTCTCTCTCTCTCTCTCTCTCACTGTATCTATCTATCTATCTATCTATCTATCTATCTATCTATCTATCTATCTATCTATCTATCTATCTATCTATCTATCTATCTATCTATCTATCTATCTATATATGTATGTATAACTATCTCTAATCCTCAGTGATTAACATCTATATCTCTATGTCTCTTTGCCTCTCCGTTTCTTCCGCCTCCCAGTGCCTCCGTTCCTCCGTCATTTCCTCCCTCCATCCCGCCTCTCTCATTTCCTCCCCATACATCAAAAACCAACTACCTTTATCAGCGCTCCCTTTGCCAGCCCCCTTCATGCACTCTGTCTGTCACCGCCCATACAGCCCCTGCTGATCTCCTCTTGGTGGGCGACATCTTTTCAACTTGCCTTTTCATGTGTCATTACCGTGAAAAAAAATCACTCGATCCCCTTTCCTTTTTTATCATTCAGTGCTCTATTCTGCTTGCATTTTCCCCTCCTAATCTTTCATTTCTCTGTGCCCTCTCTTTGGTGTTTCTCTTACATCTTAGTTCGTTTTCTTTTCTCTGTGCCCTCTCTTTGGTGTTTCTCTTACATCATGGTTCGATTTCTAAGTGTTGCTTCTTTCACATTCTTTCATACTGTTTCACTTTTTTCTCTTTCTCTTTCAGTGTCCTATTATTCATATTTCCATTCCTCCCAACCAAAATCTTTCTCGTGCCCTCACCCCACTTTATTCCTTCCGTCTCCCTTTTGATTTGACCAATAAACTACTTTGGTTGTTATTTGTATTCTAGGCATGAACATCAAGAATATTATTATTCCACATTTCATACTTCCTTCTCTACTCCTCCATCTCACTCCTCTTATTCCGCTCTCCCTCCCTCCCCAATCCAATATGCCCCTCTCCCCAGTTTTCTCGTATCTCTAATCCCTCCCCTCTCTTTATCTCTAATCTTTCCCCTCCCCTTCTCTCCAATCCTCCTATCCCCCATCCCCGTCTATTTACAATCTATTCTCTCCCTATCGCTCCCCGCACCCCCTATCCTAGTCTCCCCCACTCACTCTCCCCAGTCTTCCCCTCGTTATAAAACCTCCCCTCTCCCTTCGACTCTTCCTCTTCCATCTACAGCACCCCCCCTCTCTCTCTGGCGCTCCCCTATCCCAGTCTCCCCCACTTACTCTCTCCAATCTTCCCACTCTTTATAAATTCACCTCCTGTCCTTCCCCTTCACCTCTTTCAAATCACCTTCTTATTCCTTTCCTTAATCCCCCCTCCATGTCCTTCTCTCTCCAGATAACACGAAACTCCTAGCAAATCACATCTTACAAGATAATATTATCACTTAGGTAATCTAATAATCTAAATCTTCTTTCCCTTCTCCATCTCAATCTCCTTCTCCTCCTCCTTGTTTTCGTTTTATTTAATTTTTTCCTTTTCCTTCTACCTTCTCCCTCCTACTTCCTCCTTCCTACTTCCCCTTTCTTCCTTCCTCCTTCCTCTCCACTTCTCTTCCCTTCCCTTCTCCTCTCTTCTTTTTTCTACTTCTTCTTTCTTCCTTCCTCCTTTTCTCTTCTCTTTCTTCCTCCTTTCTCTTCTCTTCTCTTCTCCTTCTTCTCCTTCCCCTACATCTACCGCTACCGCTACCACTACCACTACCTCTACCCATACCCTTCTCCTTCCTCCTCTTCCTCCTCATCTTCTCCCCTGCCCATTTGACACTTCTTCCCCTTGTCCTTTGATGCGACCTTCAACCTCCATATTTTTTGGCATCGCACATAGATACACGAGACAGCATGTAGATACGAGTGTTGAGGTGATGCGGAGAGCGAGAGAGAGAGAGAGAGAGAGAGAGAGAGAGAGAGAGAGAGAGAGAGAGAGAGAGAGAGAGAGAGAGAGAGAGAGAGAGAGAGAGAGAGAGAGAGAGAGAGAGAGAGAGAGAGAGAGAGAGAGAGAGAGAGAGAGAGAAAGAGAAAGAGAAAGAGAGAGAGAAGAGAAAGGTGAGGACGAGACGCACAAAATAAAGACACGAAAAAAAGATCCGCATCCTCCTAAAGCCCCCACTTGTCCTCAGGGCAAGGCATTTCGTCCTCCTCCAGCCGCATTTCCTCGGACTTACAAAAATCCTACGCTCTTTGCCTCTCTCAGGCCGACTCTCCACGCTCACCTGATCTCGCTTCGCCCTCCACCGCTCCCGGCCGCGCTGCGTTTTATTCTCGGAGCGCCGTTTGTCTTGCGCTCTGGTGTATTGCCGGGAGATTTTCCTGTCCATTTTCTGTCTTCTTCGTCATTTTCAGTGATGAATGACATTTTGTTTTCACAGTCTTTAGTTATGTGAGGTTTCTGGCAGAAATTCCCGTATTCATCATTTCTCTATTCATCTACTTTTCCTAGTGACTGTTTTCCTGTCTCCATCTCATTCTCTCCTTCCCCTATACTCTTCTCTCTTCGCTCTCTCTCTCTCTCTCTCTCTCTCTCTCTCTCTCTCTCTCTCTCTCCTCTCTCTCTCTCTCTCTCTCTCTCTCTCTCTCTCTCTCTCTCTCTCTCTCTCTCTCTCTCTCGTACACCACTCTCCTTTCTTTCCCTCACTTCCCGCTCTTTCTTTTCACCCCCTCTGTCTCTCTCTCCTCCCTCTTTGCCTCTCATTCCTCTTCTTGCTTCCTATTTTCTCCCTCTCTTCCTCTTTCTGCTCTCCTTCCCTCCCTACCCTCCCCATATCTTCCTCTTCTCCCTCTTCCCTTTGCCATGTCCTCTCCCCCATTCGTTTTCCTCCAACAAACAGTGACACGGAGCGACGTCCAAAGGTCCACATTCAAGGTCCCCTCAAGGTCGGAGGTAGTGTTTGAAGGGCACCGCCGCACTACCGTATTCCCCTCTCGCCACCCTCTCCCCTCTCCTCCTTCCCTCCTCTCGCCTCTCTCCTTCCCTCCCCTTTCCCCTCTCTTCCTCTCCGCACCCCTTACTCTCTCTCTCCCTCTCCCCTCCTATGCCTCCCTTCCCTCACGCGCCGGGAAACGTGACCTGCTCTCAGCCTCACCCCTTTTCATCTCTTCCCCTCTCCCCTTTCATCCCCTCTTCGTACTCTTCTTTCTCTCCCTTCCCCTCTTTTAGCGCCCCCCCCCTCACTCCAGTCCCCCTACCTTGTCACCGGGAATCAATGGACGAGTCAGAGCAGCGGGAGGCCGAGGTTTATAATAAATATATTTCAATGTACACACACACATTTATACATACACACAAACACACACACACACACACACATACATATATATGTATATATGTAAATGTAGATAGAAAGATATACAGACGTAGATATATAAATATACATATACATATACCTACGCGCGCACACACATACACACACACAAACTCACGCACGTGTGTGTGTGTGTGTGTGTGTGTGTGTGTGTGTGTGTGTGTGTGTGTGTGTGTGTGTGTGTGTGTGTGTGTGTGTGTGTGTGTGTGTGGTGTGTGTGTGTGTGTGTGTGTGTGCGCGCGCGTGTGCATAGACATATCTTGTGTGTGAAATGTTAAAAACAATAAAAAGTGGCCTAGACATTTCTATATTTTTCTTCCGTTCATTTTTCGTTTCATAATATAATATTGCCTTGCGTCTGAAGTCTCGTAAATCTTTCACTTAAGTGGTTATGAACCTGAAGGCTGCGCTGAATTCCGAACAGCTGTACGCTATGATCTCTGTTCTTAAAATAGTTCGAGCTATATCTATTTCTTTCCGAAAATTCATTACTGATCCAAAATCAAACCCAAGGCTCGTTAAAGAGTCACACGCTTCGAGCGGATGCAAAGAGGAAAAACAACACGATCAATCACAATCTAAAAGAAGAAAAAATCAAAGCCAAACCCCGCTTGCACAATCAACTCGCATAACAATCAAGCAGAAATTTTTGTGCAGCAATAGTCTCCATCAGCTGTTTAGGCAAAGAATGCGCGTGCATAAGTGTACGGATAAAAACATGACACAGCGGAAAATACGGCATAAACAATCTGCAATTCAGAAAACAACAACGCTTATAAGTGAAGGTAACATTGCAACGCTGCAGTAAACGTTGGATATCTGTCTCCGTTTTCTGTGGAAAAACTTCACTGAATATTAGAAGGGGGTACTTGTATAAACCTCAGACGCGGAATAATGAAGGAGGGGGGGTAGGGAGCGCGGGAGAGAGTGAAAGGGAGATGAAAGGAAAGGAGGAGGAGAAGGAGAGACGGCAGGTAAGTGAGTAAGTAGGAGGAGGAGGAGGAGAGGAGGAGGAGGAGGAGGAGAGGAGGAGGAGGAGGAGGAGGAGGAGGAGGAGGAGGAGGAGAGGAGGAGAGGAGGAGAGAAGAAAGAACAGGGAAGGGTGAAGAAGAGGAGGAGGAGGAGAAGAATGATTAGGAGGCAGAGGAACAGGAGGAGGAGGAAGAGAAGAAGAAGAAGAAGAAGAAGAAGAAGAAGAGAAGAAGAAGAGAGAGAGAGAGAGAGAGAGAGAGAGAGAGAGAGAGAGAGAGAGAGAGAGAGAGAGAGAGAGAGAGAGAGAGAGAGAGAGGGGGGGGGGGGCGAGGAAAGGAGAGGAGAAAAGAGAAGAGAAAGAGAGTGAGCAAAAGAAAGAGCTGAAAGATCGTTGTCCTGAATCCCCGAGACACGTTCGAGGCGGTGAACAAGTGTCAGCCGCGAGGGAGTTCGTTGCTCTCCCCTCCCCAAATCTGCAAGTTTTCCCTCCTACCCACACCCCCTCGGATCTAACCTCTACAATGACACAAACTTGACATAAATAAACGCAACCGACCTCCCTGTGGCCCCATCCTTCCCAAATATCAGTCGCGGCCCTAAAAACACCTCCAAAGATCGGGCGGTTCTCGCGATCGTACATCAGACAGCTGGACGCAAAAATGTGCGGCCTAAAATAAGGGGAGACTCTGTTACGTCAGAGCGGCGTTGCCATATCTATCGAGTGCGGGATGATATTTTCCCGGTCTTTGAACTCTCCAGGAAGTAGGTGCCTGACTCATCATGCCAGGCGGAGGGAAATGTGGCACCTTCTCCTTCCGGTATTGAGGTACGGGCCTTGATTCGGCCTCTGGGCAACACGCGCATGAAGCTCATTTCTGGGATCAACCGATTCCTCACGTGATTTTAACGATTAGCTGGTTTTCGATTTCATATTTATAGAGTACGACCCTTCTCAAATTCGTGAGTGAGATGACGTCATGGGATGCAGGTATTCAGTTTTAAACAGATCATCGTGTCCTGGACAAAATATTATAATTTCAGGAGCTAAATACGACGAATGAATGAATCATTGTCACGGAACACCCTGATTAGTCATAACTTGTTGAAAATGCAACTATATCCAAAATAAGGTCTTTTCAGCACACAAAATTAAACCACTTTCAATTCACACAAATTCAAATCGAGTCTCCGACAAATTCCTTTTCTTCACAATCCTCCTATTTCCTCCCCAGAAAAATCTCTCCTGATACTGAACAAGTACAATTCTAACAAAACATGGACACTCTGCAAATTCTACAAACTTACGTAGAACGAGGAGTACTTTCACTACTAACTTTTCGTTTTCTTTTTTCTCGAAATTTCTCACAACTTCAACATTGCCGGCAACATTTTGGGGAATTCGCGCGCACTCAAAATTATTTTCCATTTCCCACGATATTCCCAAAACACTTACTTTGCCTGTCTGTAAGAGTGCATTTAAATTCTATTTATTTATTCATATGGGAAGTGAATGGATTTGCATAACCTGCTATCCAACTTCCATCTTGAGAATAATACATAAATATTTACGTTGGTAACTATACCCTTCCAGAGAGGGATTCGAACCCAGTCACTCCTTGTCAGAGAAGGGTAGTTCCACATCTCTATAAATGCGTTACTGCTTTATTCCATCTTACGTAAGCGTTGAACTCTAAAAAAAAACAAGTCCGATGTACCACGTCATTCTGTCAATCATTCACTCCAATTTCGACAGGTTCCTTTGTCTATTCTCATAATCCTGTCTATCGCGATAATGTCTACTACCTATCTTTGTTATATGTTATTCAGATAAATAAAAACTAATTTTTGTACATCTCATTTGGTAAAAGTTTATCATTCTTTTTAAAACCCAATCTCTTTAAACAAGCACACCGATAAAAGAAAATATAAATGCTAATCACACTTCCATATTGCAATTAAATCAGGTTCATTGAGGGAAACAAATGGCGATTCATTTTAAAAGCAATCTCATAAAAAAGGTAATTAATCGCACCTCCGTAATATAATTAGATATCTCCTCATTACGTATGAAAGGGTCAAATTTCATCGAGACAAATAATGAATGTATAAATACTAAGGGGAGATAGATACTCATATCATTTTTATTTCACTTCGTGTTAATCGCCGAGCAATGCACGTGCTGTCTCCTAACTTTGCCTATATTGCTTTGTTTATGCAAATACGTTAATGAGATAAACCTGATTCGATCTAATATATATATATATATATATAGATAGATAGATAGATAGATAGATAGATAGATAGATAGATAGATAGATAGATAGATAGATAGATAGATAGATAGATAGATAGATAGATAGATATAGATATATATATACATATATATACAGTATGTGTGTGTGTGTGTGTGTATGCGGTTCTGTATGTGTAAACCTCTATGTTTACGCATACAAGTCCATGTGCATGTTGGTATGCGTGTGCGTGTCCCCGTGTATTAGTGGCAAGTAGTGGGTCAATTGTCCCGAACGAGGCCCGGCGCGCTGACTCATTCCCGGACGCTTTTTTTTCCTCGTCAAACCGCAGCGCTTATCAACCCCGATGGAAACCATTTCGCCGCCCGTGTAAAAAAACGATGTCACACCTTTTCATATCTATCCCTTGACTGATAAGTTCCGTCATGACAATAACTTTTTTTCTTTTTCTGATCTAAATCACTAACTTCTCCTTCCTTTTTAGATTATTTTAATTATCTTTATTATAATCATTAAAAAAAAAAAAACAAAAATACCGTTTAATCAAACACCTCCCCCTCTCGTCCGCCCCATCATGCAAACAGGGTGTCATCATTATACTCAGCAAAGTACCATAAAAATAAAAATAAAAAATAAAAAATAATAGAAAAATAATTACCAACGCCAACAAGAACACATTAATGGGTTCGAACTCTACGCAATCATCACTCCATCGATCGCGCTGCCATAATCATCTATTGTTTTCTCTCTTTCATTACATCTTTCTTTTCAAAAATATACAGAAAAAGAGAATCGGGTCCAAACCTAACGGTTAATCATATCACTACCGATAAAACTCCTTTTTAAAAAAATGGCTACAGATGAAGAAATGAAAATTGCAGAGTTTCCGTCGCGTTAATACGATTTCTCTTGACAAAGCACTGAAAGTTCTGTCCTCGCCAATATCGAATTCAAGACAATTCTCGAACGATTTAAGGACAAAAAATCGCACATGAATATAACACGATATCAGCAAATCCATATTAATATGCCACTCAAAATGCACTAATATTTTCCAAAATAATAAAGCGGAAGTTTGTGCAATCAGTTCCATGCTTTCGATTTTCATTGCAGGTCAACGCTTTCTGGGCAATCAACATAACTCCAAGGATAATTGATAATGTCTATATGTATGTGTGTGTAGATAGACAGATACATGCATACATACATACATACGCATATATATACATACCT
>NW_020871920.1:79074-84074 GCF_003789085.1 Penaeus vannamei
AGTGTGAGGGAATATGGGTGTGGATGTAAGTATATGTACGTGAGTGTGAACGTTAATATGACAGAGAACGTGAATATCATTATGAGAGAGCGAGCGTGAGTGTGTGTGCCCCTGATTCTAAATACAAGTGTGAACGAGGATGTGTGTGAAAGAGCTTGGCCGTGTATGTAAATGTGAATAAACTTCTATAAGCCCAGGCGATCAGTGTGTGTACGTATACCAGCGAAACAGCAAGGGACAGGCAGACACACCCGCGCGCACACTCGGCCCGACCGCCTCATTATTCCATTGCAGGAGTGACATTATCTTAAGGAGGTCGGTCGTCTGCCGCCACAGTTCCGAGGCATCGCCTAACTTCCGGTTCATCTTGTGTTCTGGGAAAGGCCCTCCAGCTTTCCAGGTCGCGAACGACGCAGACGGAGCGCAGCCGCGGCGCCGCGTCCTTCCTGAGCACTCCGCCCGGGCCTGCTCCACTTGTCCCTTGCCCTCCACCCGAGCACGATCCACTTGTCCCTCGCCCTTCATACATACTCTAATTTTCTTCTCTTCCCCCTCCACCTCTACCTCTTTCTCTCCATCTCCCGTTCTCCTTCTCCTTTTCTTTCTTTGCCTTTCTCTCCTTTACCTGTCATTCTATCTATGTATCCATCTATATGACGTGTAGCTACTCATTTATGTATCTATCTATCTACCGCAAGCGCATACACACTCGCGCCCACCGTATCTACGAACACATTCCCACTCTTTCCTATGACCATTCTCTCTTCCATTGTCTCCCCTTCTAGGCCCTGTGTTTGCCCTGCCCCCTATCCCCTACCTTGAATATTACCAGGAAAATTAACTTCACGGGGAAAAAGAAAGCCGTCCAGAAGATTCATTTTATATCCCCTTTATTCCATATATGAAATTTCTTTGTTTTAGGTGAGAAAGGAGAAAAAAGGGAAGGGTGTTCAAATAATGTGAACCCTGTGACCCTTATGTATGTACTCAAGACAAGGCAGGTGTGTGTGTGTGTATGTGTATGTGTATATGTTAATGTTAATGTGTATGTGTATGTGTGTGTGTGTGTGTGTGTGGTGTATGTATGTATGTATGTGTGTGTTGTGTGTGTGTGTGTGTGTGTGTGTGTGTGTGTGTGTGTGTGTGTGTGTGTGTGTGTGTGTGTGTGTGTGTGTGTGTGTGTGTGTGTGTGTGTGTGTGTGTGTGTTGTGTGTGTGTGTGTGTGTGTGGTGTGTGTTGTGTGTGTGTGTGTGTGTGTGTGTGTGTGTGTGTGTGTGTGTGTGTGTATGGGCGCGCTCATGCTCATGCGTGTGTGAGAGAAAGGAGATAGAGAGAGAAAAATAATTTCATCATAATTAATATCAGTATCATTACTCTTCATCATTATCATAATTATATTTATTGTTACTGCTACTGCTATTATTATTATCGTTATCATCATGATTATCGTTACTATCATTACAATTATCTTCAGATCATCATCATTACTACTGGTAGTAGTAATAGTAGTAGTAGTCCATTATAATCATCGTCAATATCATGATTATAATTATCATTACTGTTATCATCACTATTACCCACTTATTCTCCTCCTTTCTTTTTCTTTTCATTTGTCTCTCACTCTTTTCTTGCACAGCCTCCCAAATCTGCAAACCTATCTTCATCAAGTCCACTTACTTAGAAATAGAAAGGGGCGAAAGGAAGCATGCAAAACGCGAAGACACACTACCCCATTACACAAAACTGCATCACAAAATACCAAATAGAAAAAGAGTAAAGGGTAAAAAAAGTTAAAAATTGCGACTCGCCTCCTCCGAATTCTTCTCGAAAACCGGAATGTTGAACGTTATGAAAGGGGAGAGGGGGAAGGGGGGAGAGGGAGAGAAAGGAAGGAGAGAGGGGACAGAAAGGAGGGAGGGAAGGGGAAAGGGGGCGGTTAAAGGGGAGGGTTAAGGATAAGAGATGAAGAGGGGGGAGAATAAGCAGAGGGGAGAGGGATGAAAGAGGGGCGAGAAAATGAGAGGGATGGGAATAGTGTGTAAGGTAGGAGAAGAGGGGAAAGGGATGAGAAATGAGGATGAAGGGTGAAGAAGGTTAGAGTTAGAGGGAAAGAGGAGGAAGAGGGATGAGTGAAGAGGAAGGAGAAACGGAGGTGAAGGAACAGTAGAGAAAGAGGGTGAGAAGGGAGGATAGGGAGGCAAGGAAGGAGAAAGTTAGGGTAAACCGAGAAAGGAATGAGAGAGGGAGATAGAAGGGGGAAGAGGGGGATAAGATGAAAAGGAGGAGGAGAGAGTTGGATAAGGGGGTGAGGCAGAAACAGAGAATGGGTAAGGGTGACGCATAAGTGATAGAGGGCCCAATGAAGAGCTCAGCAAGGGGAAAAGAGAGAGAAAAAGAGGGGAGGGAAAAGGGGGGGATAATGTAAAGGGGTGAGGGAGAAGGAGAATGAAAGGCAGAAAAGCCTGGGAAAGAGCAAAGCAAAGGGGATGCTGAGTCCCCCCTCTAACCCGCTCTCCCGCTCTCCCCTTTTTTGCGTCGGGGTAAGACCGCCCAAGAGGTCACTGACACCTTCGTCGGGTGTGTGTGTTTGTCTGTGGGGGAAGGGGAGTGACAGGGAGGGGGGAGGGGATAGGGAGGGTCGGGGACTGGGCCGGGTGGAGGAGAGGGTGCCGAGGGAGGCGGAGGAGGGGGAGTAGAGGGGAAGACGGGGAAACACCGCCGCCGCCGCCGCACCACTGCCACTCACCGCGCGCGCGCTCCCGCACATCCCCATCGCTCGAAAATTCGGACCATAGTTTTTTCCCAGAAAGATGAATAAGCCTAATGGAGTATGGGGAGGAGGGAGATGGAGGCTTTTCATCTCTAAAAGTGTATGTATGGAGTGTTATAATTTTACATTTTCTGAGATAGTTGAGAGTAAAAATAATGTAAAAAAAAAGAACAGAAGAAAGTGAATGTAAATATGGAATAATCATCTTTACGAGTCCCCTCCTCTGCCTCTCCCTCTATACTCTCCCCCTTTCCCCTCCCTTCTCTCCCTCCATCCTCCTTGCCCCCCTTCCCTTCCTCCCCACCCTCACTACCCCCGCACCACCCCATCCCAGAATGTGTGATTAGCTGCAAGTATAGGCTGCCACAATCCACTCGTCAAACAGTTCCCACAAGATCAGATTTTTCCCTCCTGATACCAGACTGCTCAACAATTTGCCACCATAATAAATCAAAAAAAAAAAAACATAACCCGCAACTTGCTATTTGGAGTTATATAAACATAAACATGAATAGATGCCAATGCTTGCTCCCATTTCCCTTCGCTTTCGTGTGTTCGGAGTCGACGCCAGCGCCATCTACCACAACAACCAACCGCCAGCCAGATAGGGTGGCGTGAGGCCTATAAATTTCCTATAAGTTAGGACCACCTCCTCTCCTCAACTTCCCCTGAGGTTAGGAAGTTCAATGATATCGGCAGTTTCTCCTGTGGTTCCGAGGGCCTTCCGTATTATACAAGTCTCATATTTTCTCCCTTCTCCCTAGATGAAAGGTGAGTTATAGTTCACATAGTTGCCATAGGTGCCATCATTTCTGAGTGGTAGCTCGTGAGAGGCATCGTCAGTCGCGGCAGTACAGGTTAAAACGTTACAAGTACCACTGCCTAACATTAACATACATCCGAAACGGCCTGAGACTACTTTATAAGCATATTCCAACGTTCAGGGAAGTGCGATCTCGATTTAATATCAACAAATCCAAATGCTTAAAAATTACCCACGACGTACTCGTACTCCAGCCAATACACGTGTCTTCCTATATCTCAACATTTCCTGTTCCGTCCCCTTGGTCTCCAGCGAGCGCCTTGCTTTGTGAAGACCGGTGCCAAATCTGATACAAATCCCCTACTGCCCGATATGTCAAAGTTCAGCCCCTCGTTGGTCGGGTGACAGAGCGACGCCCCCTGCAGCGCCAGGTGAGGCGAGACCCTGATGTGTGGATGTCAACTCATCCGGATCTCGTTCCTGAATTAAATGGAATTTTTCTTAAGGTGACTGACTTCTTGAACACGTTTTCTTGGAAACGTATTCAGCAATCATATGTGTATTTCTGTATACACACCCTCTAGACAGCAAATCTATAAGCATATTTATACTGGTTTATGCCTGAGTATAATCATAGTGATTTGGTTACAAAGTCCTAAAATATTGGCGTTTGTTTTCTTCTTTGTTCATGTGCAAATTCTTTTTTTTTTTAAAATATAAAACATATGCATATATATATATATATATATATATATATATATATATATATATATATATATATATATATATATATGTGTGTGTGTGTGTGTGTGTGTGTGTGTGTGTGTGTGTGTGTGTGTGTGTGTGTGTGTGTGTGTGTGTGTGTGTGTGTGTGTGTGTGTGTGCGTTGTGCAAGATGTGAATATGTATGTGCATGTGTATGTGCATGCAGATGCGTATGTATATTTGTACATTTGTTTGGTGCCTGTGCGTGGGCACATCTGCACTGGCATTTGGCATATGCGACCGTTTGCGTGTGACGCACGTGCATGTATGCATGTATTTTCATTTGTCTTTGTCCTCTATCACTGTTTTATATGTATCTACACATACATGTGCATACACACGCGCGCGCACGCATACATCTATCTTCCCAATGCTGCCATAGTGCCACTGTCGCCCGGGGGTTTGCCTCTGCATTACATCAGCTGAATCCAGGTTGGGGTCAATGTGCCCTCAACACCTACAGGTGTAAGGGAAGGGCAAAACACTTCCATTGTATCACATGTGTTTGGATCCTGAGAGTAGTGCATTTTTGAGGAAAAGAAGCATGTTCCTCGTATAAGGCAGCTGAATATACATTTCCTTTCTAGTAAAATGAACCGAAGATGCCAGAGCGCTGAAGAACAGTAGCATTTCCTCTTCATACTAGAATTATCTGGTTAAACAAAATACCGTGTCCCTTGTTCGCCGAATACTCAAGTGACA
>NW_020871920.1:89074-91574 GCF_003789085.1 Penaeus vannamei
TTAAGCCTTTTATCTCTTGATATCTTCATCCTTGGATTCTTCCTTTCTACCGTCTCTCTTTGTATCTACATGTCCCTTATTCATCTTTTCTCTATTCTCTCTTTATCACTGTCTCTGTCTGTCTTTTTCTCTCTCCTATCCCCTTTCTTCTTTCTCTCTCTGCTTTAGTTCTTTCCTCTTCTCCGCCTCAGCACCCTTTTCTCTTTTCCTACTTTCTTATTATTTATTTCTCTTTCTTCTCTGTCTTCTTGTTCTTTTTCTCCTTCCTCTTCCTCTTCCTCCTCTTCCTCATCATCATCATCATCCAACAGCATTTTTTTTTTCCTCCTCTTTTCACCCACTTTATTCCCCTCTTCTTCCTCTCCCTTTGCCTCCCTCTATCCTCCTCTCTTTTGATCTCTCCTTGTAACTGATATGTCTGTGTTCCTTTTCTCCCCTCTGCCCGGCCTCTCCCCACGATCAATGTGTCTGTGCCACCACGGACTCTCTCCCCTCTCCCTTTTCCTCTCCTCTCGCTGTCTCTGTCTGTCCGTCTGTCCGTCTGCCGGTCCCTTTAATTCTCTTGTCCTCCACCTCTTTCTCTTACTATTTGTCTCTCTTGATCTTTGATTTGTCTACTTTTCTTACTCTTTTTCTTACTTTCTCTCCTTACCCCTGTACAGCTTCCTTATCCTCCCCCTCTCTCTTTCTCTTTCTTCATCTTTATCTCTCGTTCTCCCTTTCCGAGAGAATGGAAGAAGAGAGAGCTCTCCCTCTCCTTCTCTCTCTCCCTCCCTCTTCCTCTAACTCTAACTCTCTCTCTCTCTTTCTCCCTCCCTCCCCCTCTCTCTCTTTAACTCTTCCTCGGTTTCCCCCTTCCTCTTTTCCCTCTTCCTCAATTTCCCTCTCTTCATCTCCATCCCTCTCTTTCCCTAAAATTATCTCCCTCTCCCTCTCCCTCCCTCATCCTCTCCCTCTCCCTCCCGCTCCCTTCCTTCTCCCTCCCTCTCCCTCCCTTTCACTCTCCCTCTCCCTCCCTTTCACTCTCCTCTCCCTCTCCCTCCCTCTCCTTCTCCCTCCCCCTCCCACTCTTTAGCTCTCTCTCTTTAGCTCTTCCTCGGTTTCTCCCTCCCTCTTTTCCCTTTCCCAATTTCCCTCTTTTTCAATTTCCCTTTCATCTCTATACCTCTCTTTCCCTATCATTATCTCTACCTCTCTTTCCCTTTCCTCTTCTTCCCTCTTCCTCTCTTTATTTATCTATCTCTCTCTCTTTCCCTCTCCCTCCCCCTCCTAACAATCAATGAGTCTGTTCTCCTCCAGCAGCCTCCGACCCGAGACCTCCGACGACCTCCTCTGCTCAGCCCTGACAATTAATGTTTCTGTGTTGCGACGGCATATTTTCCTTTGTTTCTTTCAATTATTCCTTATCTTTATTTTGGTTGTCATCCTTATTTTGTATTTGTTTTCTTGTATCGCATTTAGTCCATTATTCCTTATCTTTTTTTTCGTCCTTAGGTTCTCACTGATTTCAACTCTTCCCCCCAAAATCATTATCATCAACCTTTTCATTGTTAATATTAAATCTAATCACTTTCACAAATTATTATCGTCTCTTTTTCCTTCTTTCCCTTCTACTTCTACATCTTCGTTCTTGAATTCTTATTCTAACTCTCACCCTCTCTTTCTCCTTAAATTCTATCCAATCCCTCCTCCCTCCCTAAACCCTCCCTCAGTCACTCGCTCCCTCCCTCCCTCCTCCTCCTCCTCCATCTCTTCCTCTTCCTCTTCTTCTTCCTCTTCCTCTTCCTCTTCCTCTTCTTTCTCCTCTTCCTCTCTTCTTCTTCTTCTTCCTCCTCCTCCTTCCCCCTCCTTTCCTCCTCTCCTTCCTCCTCCCCCTCCTTCTTTCCTCCTCCTCCTTCCTCCTCCTTCTTCTTCTTCTTCTTCTTCTTCTTCTTCTTCTTCTTCTTCTTCTTCTTCTTCTTCTTCTTCTTCTTCTTCTTCTTCTTCTTCTTCTTCTTCCTCCTCCTCCTCCTCCTCCTCCTTCATCCCCTTTTCCTCCACTTCCTCCTCTTTTCTTTTCCTCTCCCTACGTTCGTTTGTTTTCCCTCCCAATCATCGTGCCACTAAAACCTTGACTCTGACACTTGAGCCTTAAAGGGGAAAGTCTGACGGGGGACAACAAGAGGGCGAGTTTAAGAAGTGCGACGAGAGAGCAAAGGGAAGATATGAGAACAAAGGGATAGAATGAAAGAGGAGGAAGAAGAAGCGACGGAGGACGTGGAAGACGAAATGGTGGGGGGTAAGTGGATGAGGAGATGGAGGAGGACAAAGAAAAAAGCAGGATGAGGATGAGGAGGAGAAGAAAATGATGAAGAAGAAGAAGAAAAAAAAAAGGCAAAGAAGAAGATGAAAGAGAGAAGGAAAAGAAAAATGAAAAGCAGGAGGAAGAGAAGGAGAAGATGGTGTGGGCAGAGGTAGAGGAGGAAGTGGAGGAAAAGAAGGAAAAGGAAGAGGAGAAAAA
>NW_020871920.1:111574-129074 GCF_003789085.1 Penaeus vannamei
GAATTGATTATAACGATAATAACGATAATAATAATGATAATGACGATAATAATGATAGTGAGGATAATGATGGTACGACTAACGGAAAAGAGTGATATGGTACTATTAAAACTAATACTAATAGTACTGTACTAAGATGATGATGATTTTTAATGATGATGAAAGTGATAATAATCATTATAAAGGTAATAATGAAAATGATGCTGACTGGTGATCATGATGGTGATAATGATATAAAAGATGGTAAATATTGTTAATGATAATATAAAGTGATGGTTACGATAATAATAACAATAACAGTACTGATAACAATAATGATAAGAAAGAGAGATAATGAAAAGAAAGAAAGAGAACAAGAAAGAAAGAGAGAGATAGGGATAGAGATAAATGAATAGATAGATAGATAGATAGATAGATAGATAGAGAGATAGATAGAGAGATTGATAGATAGATAGATAAAGAGAGAGATAGAGATAGATAGAAGAGAGAGAGAAGGCAGAGAGAGAACAGAGAGAGAGAACAAGAGAGAACAGAGAGAGAACAGAGAGAGAGAGAGAGAGAGAGAGAGAGAGAGAGAGAGAGAGAGAGAGAGAGAGAGAGAGAGAGAGAGAGAGAGAGAGAGAGAGAGAGAGAGAGGAGAGAGAGAAAAAGGTAAGAGAAAACAAGAGAGAGCAGAGAAGAGAAAAAGAACAAGAGAGAGAGAAAAACAAGAGAAAGAACAAGAAGAGAGAGAGCGCGAGAGAGAGAGGGTTAAAGAAGCAGAAAGTAAGCAAGGAGCCCCAGTGGTTTTGGCCTTTGCCCTGACTCTCCAGAATGAATGAACTGGCAGTGCGTGAAGAGGTAGAGGGGGGGGGTAGGGTAAGAGTGCCGGGAGGGGGGTAGGGTAAGAGTGCCGGGGGGGGTAGGTAAGAGTGCCGAGGGGGGTAGGGTAAGAGTGCCGGGAGGAGGAGAGTGCCGAGGGGGGGAGGGTAAGAGTGCCGAGGGAGGAGGGAGAGGGGGAAGTGACACTGTTGGCCAGAGAGTGAGAGGAGTTTTGTATTAAAGGGACTAAAAAATCGGGACTTCCTTTTCTCTCTTTCTCTCTCTCTTTCTTTCTTTCTCTCTCACTCTTTCTTTCTCTCTCACTTGCTTTCTTTCTCTCTCTCTCACTTGCTTTCTTCTTCTCTCTCTCTTTCTTTCTCTTTCATTCTCTCTCCCCTTCTTTCTCTCTTTCTCTTTCTTTCTCTGTCTCTCTCTCACTCACTTTCTTTCCTTTTCTCTCTCTTTCTTTCTCTCTGTGTCTCTATCTTCTCCATTATCTTTCTCTGATTGTCTGTCTGCTCTCTCTCTCTCTTCTCTCTCTCTCTCTCTCTCTCTCTCTCTCTCTCTCTCTCTCTCTTTATATATATATATATATATATATATATATATATATATATATATATATATATATATATATATATATATATATATATAGATAGATAGATAGATAGATAGATAGATAGATAGATAGATATATAGATAGGTAGATAGATAGATAGATAGATGTACACTTATGTATATATATATATATACACATATATTTGCTTCTCACTCTCTCTCCCCCTCTTTCGGTCTCTTTTCTCTCCCTCTCCCACTCTCTCCCTTCCTATCTCTCCCTCTCCATCTCCCTTTCCTCTCCTCTGTTTACACAATTCACCACAATCTTACATCCTAGCTTAAATCTTTCTTAATTCCCCCGCATTTCCTTAGATATGAAGAGACGTGACAGGTGTTTGTTTGTTTCTGTATTCTTTCTTTCTTTCTTTCTTCTTCTTCCTTTTCTTCTTTCTCTTCTTCCTTAATTCTTTCTTTCTTTCTTCTTCTTTTTCCTTCTTCTTTTCTTTCTTCTTCTTCTTCTTCTTAATTCCTTTTTCTTTCTTCTTCTTTCTTCTTCTTTCCTCTTCTTCCTCAATTCTTCTTTCTTCTTCTCTTCTTCTTCCTTAATTCTTTCTTCCTCTTCTCCTTAATTCCTTAATTCTTTCTTTCTTTCTTCTTCGTTCTCTTCTTCCTTAATTCTTTTCTTTCTTTTCTTCTTCTTCTTCGTCCTCTTCTTCCTTAATTCTTCCCTTCTTCTTCTTCTCCTTCTTCTTCGTCCTCTTCTTCCTTTTTTTTTCTTCTTTTTTCGTTCATCGCTTTAGATCTTCGAACCGGGAGACAAGACGCACTCACTGGCATCTTCCCGGCCCTTATTTCCGGGAACTGAAAGATGTGCTTTGCCGCCAAGATCAGTTTGGGCATCTCTCTCCCTCTCTCTCATTCTCTCTACCCTTCTCTCACTCTTTCTCACTCTCTCTATCTACCTTTCTCTACTCTCTCACTCTTCTCACTCTCTCTACCCTTCTTTCTCCCTTTCTCCCTTTCTCTACCCTTCTCTCCTCTCTCTCTCACTCTCTCTTCCGCTCTATCCTTCTCTACTACCCTTCTCTCTACCTTTCTCTACCTTTCTCTACCCTTCTCTCCCTCTCTCTCACTCTCTCACTCTCTCTTCCGCTCTCTATCCTTCTCTACCTTTCTCTACCCTTCTCTCCCTCTCTCCCTCTCTCTACCCTTCTCCTTCTCTCTACCCTTCTCTCCCTCTCTCTACCCTTCTTTCTCCTTCTCTCTACCCTTCTCTCCCCCTCTCTCTCCCTCCTCCCCCTTCTCTCCTCTCCTGCCCCCTCTCTGTTTTTTTCTTTTTCCACGCTCTTTCTCATTAAAGTTATGTTTTATGTTTTTACTTTTTGCTTCTTTTCTGTCTTGTCTCTTATGTTTACTTTTTTTTATCGTTTCCTGTTTTCTGTTTTCTCTTCTTACTATATCTTCCTTTTTTTTTTTCTTTCTTATCTTTCCTTCTTTCATTCTACTCTTTTCTCTTCTTATTTGTTTCATCCCTCTTCTCTTTCACATTTTCTCAAGAAGACAAACAGGAAGACAGGCAAGCAAATAAACAGAAAAGCAAATAAACAAAAGAAGAAAGAAAAGAAGAAGAAGAAGAAAAAAACACAAAAAAAAAAAAAACAAAACTTAAAAAAAAAAAGCATCAACAGTTGCGCATCAAAAGGGGATTTCCAAATTATAAAGACCTTCCCTCAAAAAAAAAAAAAAAAAAAAAAAAAAAAAAAAAAAAAAAATCACGAGTGTGAGCCAGACAGCTGGTGATGCCCACTTCCTCTGATGACGTCACCGCAGACCTGCTGACGTCACTGGATGCTGGCCAAGGACTCGGGATCTCGGACGGGACGGGAGACGCGGGGCGGGCGGGGTAGGGGGAGGGGGGAGATGAGGGGGGGGAGATAACTGGTTGAGGGCACTTTGATGCGGCTGACTTTTCCGGAGATAATGTTTGTGCTTTACATGTTTGTGTATGTATATATATATATATTATATATAATATATATATATAATATATATATATATATATATATATATATATATATATATATATATATATATATATATATATATATATATATATATATATATATATATATATATATATATATATTATATATACACACACACACACACATCTAGAAAGAAGACGATGAAGGAGAGAGTAAAGGAAATAGATAGACATAGAGAGAGAGAGAAACAGAAGAGAGAGAGAAAGAGAGAGAGAGAGAGAGAGAGGAGAGAGAGAGAGAGAGAGAGAGAGAGAAGAGAAAGAGAAAGAGAAAGAGAGAGAGAGAGAGAGAGAGAGAGAGAGAGAGAGAGAGAGAGAGAGAGAGAGAGAGAGAGAGACAGAGAGACAGAGAGACAGACAGAGAGAGAGAGAGAGAGAGAGAGAGAGAGGAAAACATTCACATGGACTAAAAGAAGGAAACAAAGAAATCCCAAAACAGGAAGACGGACAAGCGAAAGACAGACGAAGAAAGAATGAGTTAGAGAACGAAAAGAAAAGAAAAACAAAAGACGGAAAGAAAGAAAGGAAAGGAAATAAAAAGATGAAATAAACAAAACCGTTCTAAGACTTGAAAAAGGGGCGTGGAAGGGGTAAAAAACGAAACGCAAAGAAACAACATAAGGAATAAATAGATAAAGAGATAAAAAAAGAAAAAAAAGAAGAAGGAGAAAAAGAAGTAGAAGAAGAAGAAGAAAAAGAAGAAGAAGAAGAAGAAGAAAAACAAAAAGAAAAAGGAGAAAAGGAAGAAAGAACAAGAAAAGAGAGAAGAAAATAAATGATAAAGATAAAACACACACACACACACACACACACACACACACACACACACACACACACACACACACAACACACACACACACACACACACACACACACACACACACACACACACACCCAAAAAAACACCCAAGATAGACCCAACAGATGCCCCCCCCCCTAAACTTCGCAAAAGGGGGCGAGGGGGAAGCGGAGCACGTGACAAAAGACCCCCTTCTATTTGCGAGCGGCGTTGGCACAGGCGGCCCAACTCGACCGCCCTGTGCCATGATAAGTTCACGGAAGTTGGGGGTGATGTACGGGCGTAATAGGTACCATGTGATGACTTTGGGGGGAGGGGAGGGAGGGGAGGGTGGTGGAAGGGAGGGAGGGGGTGAGGGGGGGGAGGAGGGGGGGAGGGAGGGAGGGTGGAGTGTGGAGGGGAGGTGGAGGGAAGGGAGGGTGGTGGGGTGTGAGAGGGTGGGAGAGGGGAAGGGAGGGGGAGAGGGGAGGGAGGGGAGGAGGTTTTTGAGAAAAAGTGTGGGGGCAGGGGGGAAGGAGGGGGATGCTGGAGGGGGGGGTGTGAGATGAGGGTGATGGGGAGGTAGAGGAGAATGTGAGTAGGTAGGGGAGAAGGAGAAGGGTGGGGTAGATGAAGGTATATGGGAGGAGGAAGGAGGACATGGAAGAAGATAAGAGAGGGTGAGGAAAGGAGGGAAGNAAGAGGAGAGAGAGGAGAGAGAGAGGGAGAAGAGGGAGGAAAGAGAGGACACGAACAGACAAGAGACAGAGGGAGAAGAGGAGAGGAGAGAGAGAGAGAGGAGAGAGAGAGAGAGGAGACAAGAGAAGAGAGAGAGAGAGAGAGAGACGAGAACAGAGACAGAGACAGAGAGACAGAGACAGAGACAGAGAGAGAAGAGAGACAGAGAGAGATTAAAGCAAAGTCCAAATAGAAAAGTTTTCAAGAAGACTCCCCAGCATCCTCTCCCCTTCTCTCCTCCCCCCCCCCCCCCCACTCTTGCTTTCACTGCACCCCCTATCACGAACCTGTAGTTCCTGCTCTCAGACACGGCTCCTGGAAGTCGTCATTAGGCGAGGGCCACGAAGCCTTCTGTTTCTTCTCTTCTTCTCCTTCTTTGTCTTCTTTCCTTTCTTTGTTTTCTTGATTTGTTCTTTTTCCTTTATTTTCTTTTTTTTCTTTTCTCTTTGCCTTTTTTCTTTTTATTTTCTTCTTTCTTTCTTCTTTGTCTTATTTTCTTTTGATCTTATATTTTCTTTCTTTATTTCTTTCTTTTCTCTTCTTTTCTTTCTTTCTCTTCTTTTCCTTCTTTCTTATTTTCCTACTTCTTATCTTCTTTGTCTTTTTCGTTTTTGTTTTTTCTTGTTTTTTTTACTTCATTTTCTCTTTATTGTCGTCTCCGTCGGTTATCACTACATTGTTACTTCTCCCTCTTTTATATTTTTTCTTTTGTTCTTTATTTCCTTCTTCCTCTTTCTCTTTGTCTTCCTATCTTTTTCTTCCCATTCCTCCTTTTCTTCTTCCTCCTCCTCCTTTTCTCCGTCTTTCTCCTTGTTCTTCCTTTCTTCTTTATCCCCTTCCTCTTGTCTTCGTATTTCTCCTTTTCCTTCGTCTTTTTACCTCTTTTCTTCTCCACCTCTTCCCCTTCCTTCTATCAAATAAATTAATGGTAATAAATTAATCATTTTCAATCTTCAATTATGCTATTTTTTCCTTTTTTTGAAATTCGAAGAAATAACAATGTTGGTTTTCTTTAATAAAAATAGGTGAAAAAATAGGATTAATTAAAGTTTGAATTTTATATATATAAATATAAATGGGTGTATACGTCTATGTGTGAATCCGTGTTTGTGTGCGTGTGAATGTACGTACATACATACATGCGTAGAAGTGATAAAACACAATATAAAAGAAAAGAAAAGGTTGACATATTTATTCATATATACGCAAACACACGTACATATGTATATACATATGTAATATACGTGTATGTATGTGTGTGTGTGTGTGTGTGTGTGTGTGTGTGTGTGTGTGTGTGTGTGTGTGTGTGTGTGTGTGTGTGTGTGTATGTGTGTGTGTGTGTGTGTATGTGTGTGTGTAGTGTGTGTGTGTGCGTATGTATGCGTGTGTGTGTGTGTGTGTGCGTGCGTATGTATGTGTGTGTGTGTGTGTGCGTATGTATGTATGTGTGCACTGATGATGGAATCAGACACCGAAACCTCAATATTTACCAATGACGAAATTTATCCCTGACGACGAACCCACGTGACCGCCTGACGACATCACGTGACCCCAAAGCAAACCTGGCATTGCACGACGTCTGTTTGCCTCTTGCCTTCATTCTTCCTCGCTGTCATTTTTGCAACAAAAGCCCCGTCCCGTTTTTTTTTTATTGCAAGGTGAATTCCTCGTGGCCTTGCGGAGCTTCGTATTGCAATTTCCTTTGCTTCGGTTCATCCTCGTTGTCGTCGTCTTTATTGCAGGGATTATTGTTTTAGTGGTTTCATTTTTGTCGTTATCGCCATTATCATAATTGATACTTTTTTATTTATTATTATCATTATAGTTCATCAGTATATAGTATCATTTTATCATATATATGTATATAGTATATCATTTTATCATAATTATTATCATAATATAGTATCAGTATCATAACTGATACCGTTTTTTTTATTTATTTTATTCTATTATTATTATTATTATTATATCTTGGAAAAGATAACAGGTGTATTATTAGTGGTGTATCACGAATAATAATTTTGTAATTTAATGCGTATTTGTTTCAAACTTTTGAACATGTATTTTTTTTTCTGTGGATTTTGTATTTGTGGTGTTTTGTAGTATCTGTCAGCGTCTCATTGTGGACCTTTGTTTTGATTGGAGACAGCTGTTCCTCGTACATTATTTTACTTTTTTTGTTGCAATTACGGAACTGAGGTATGTACTGTGAAGTTTATAACATCGCTATTTTATGCAGTTATTGTGGAAGTAAATGATTAATTGTTTAAGGTATCGGTATGTGAAATATGGAAGAAATTAGAAATGAAAAACATGGAGTGTAAGAAACGTGTTGACATCTGATTTTTCTTTTCGTTAGTGATATTTTATTTTCAAAGGCAAATATTGTTATGCTGAATCTTTTAAATTAAGCTCATGTTATGTTATCAAAGATAAGGGGACTTGAATGTTAATAATGCATGTGTTTTAGGTTGAAATGGTGTTAATTTATAATGTTATTTGTTACTATATTGTGGATAAGTTTAACAGTGAAGGTTATGCATAATTTTGTTTATTAAATTGTTGACCAAATTCCCTGATTATGACTTTATATCCATTGCTATGTTGTTGATTTCGTGTAATTCATTATAAACGGTAGACATATACGGTTTATAATTATAATCAATGGGATATTTTCCACATTTTCTCCATTGCTCTTGATGTGGTTATAGTTCACGTATAAATCAACGTTGCAATTACGCTACTTACGTGTCTTTGGAAATATTCTTTTATTTTCATGGTTATTTATAAGTTTGGAAACTTTACAGGTTGAATAAAGTGGTATAGCAACCTCGTGTATCTCCTGAGGACGGATTCTACACCTCGAGACACTTGATGATCCAACAGGTAACGTTAATTCCTGTTCTTATATTACTTTTAATAATACTATTATCATTATACTTATCAGTACCTTTGTTGTGCAAATTAAGGTAGGAATCCCATAGGAAAGAGGAAAGGATTATAGACATACATGTATGGTCGTTTTTAAAACAAATAAATAAGAAGGAAAAGGGAGAAGAAGAATACGAAGCGGAAGTAGAAGAAAAAGAATAAGAAAAAAGCAAGAAGAAAAAGAATGGGAAAAGGAAGTAGAAGAAGAAAAAAATGAAAAAGAAGAATAAAAGAAACTGAAGAAGAAACGACAAAAAAGGAAGAAGAAGAACAGGAAGACATGTATGGTCATCTTTAAAACATGAAAGAGGGAAATGGAGAAGAAAAATAGGAAGAATAGGGAAAAGAAGTAGAAGAAACAGAATAATAAGAAAAAAACAAGAACAGGAAGAGGAAGTAGAAGAAAATTATAAAAAAGAATTAAAAGAAACCGAAGAAGAAAAGGACGAAAAAAGGAAGAACAGAAATAGGAAGTAGAAGAAAAAAAAGTAAAAAACAGAAGAAGAAAAAGACGAAAAAAGGGAGAAGTGGAAGAAGACGAACAAAGACAGAAAAGAAAATGAAGAAGAGAGAACAGAAGAAAAAGAAGAGAAGAAGAAAAGAGAAACAGCCACGTACCAAAGAATCAATTCGAACCAAAGAGACCGATAAATCACGCTTTATTTTTGTCTCTCTTCTTTACCGCTTGTGTAAACGAACAATGGCCGCGGTTTCCGTCGCTAAGCAAAGGCAGAGCGTGCGTTCGTGTGCGTTCGAGAAAGAGTGTGTGTGCGTTCGTGTGCGGGTGAAATCGAGAGTGTGTGAGAAAGTGTGTGTGTGCGTTCGTGTGCGTTCGTGTAAATCGACTGTGTGTGTGCGTTCGTTGCGGTGCACAGATGTGTGTGCCAATCGAGAGTGTGTGAGAAAAGTGTGTGTGTGCGTTCGTGTGCGTCGAGAAAGAGTGTGTGTGCGTTCGTGTGCGGGTGAAATTCGAGAGAGTGTGTGAGAAAGTGTGTGTGCGTTCGTGTGCGGGTGAAATCGAGAGTGTGTGTGTGCGTTCGTGTGCGGGTTGAAATCGAGAGTGTGTGAGTGTGTGGTGTGCGTTCGTGGTGCGGGTGAAATCGAGAAGAAAAGGTGTGTGCGTTCGTGTGCGGGTGAAATCGAGAGTGTGTGAGAAAGAGTGTGTGTGCGTTCGTGTGCGGGTGAAATCGAGAGTGTGTGAGAAAGTGTGTGTGTGCGTTCGTGTGCGGGTGAAATCGAAGAGTGTTGTGAGAGTGTTGTGATCATGTGTGTGTGCCGTGGTGCGTGGTAGAATCGAGAGTGTGTGAGAAAGTGTGTGTGTGCGTTCGTGTGCGGGTGAAATCGAGAGTGTGTGTGCGTTCGTGTGCGGGTGAAATCGAGAGTGTGTGTGTGTTGCGTTTCGTGTGCGGCGTGAAATCGAGAGTGTGTGTGTGTGTGTGCTTCGTGTGCGGGTGAAATCGGAGTGTGAGTGTGTGAGAGAAGATGTGTGTGTGCGTTCGTGTGCGGGTGAAATCGAGAGTGTGTGAAATCGAGAGTGTGTGTGCGTTGCGTGTGCGGGTGAAATCGAGAGTGTGTGAGAAAGTGTGTGTGTGCGTGTTCGTTGTGCGGGGTGAAATCGAGAGTGTGTGTGTGCGTTCGTGTGCGGTGAAAATCGAGAGTGGTGTGAGAAAGTGTGTGTGTGCGTTCGTGTGCGGGTGAAAATGAGAGTGTGTGTGAGAAAGTGTGTGTGTGTGTGCGTTCGTGTGCGGTGAAATCGAGAGTGTGTGTGTGCGTTCGTGTGCGGGTGTGTGTGAAATCGACGAGTGTGTGAGAAAGAGTGTGTGTGCGTTCGTGTGCGGGTGAAATCGAGAGTGTGTGAAATCGAAAGTGTGTGAGAAAGTGTGTGTGTGCGTTCGTGTGGCGGGTGAAATCGAGAGTGTGTGTGCGTTGCGTGTGCGGTGAAAGAGTGTGTGAGAAAGTGTGTGTGCTTCGTGTCGTGTGAGAAAAAGTGTGTGTGTCGTTCGTGTGCGGGTGAAATCGAGAGTGTGTGAGAAAGAGTGTGTGTGCGTTCGTGTGCGGGTGAGATCGAGAGTGTGCGTTCGAGATGTGTATCGTGTACGTTGAGAAAGTGTGTGTGTGAGAAAGAGTGGTGTGTGAGAAAGTGTGTGTGTGCGTTCGTGTGCGGGTGAAATGAGAGTGGTGAGAAAGTGTGTGTGTGCGTTCGTCGTGAATCGAGAGTGTGTTGAGAAAGTGTAGTGTGCGTTCTTGTGTGTGTGTGAGAAAGAGTGTGTGTGCGTTCGTGTGGAGGTTGAAAGAAGTGTTTGAGAAAGTGTGTGTGTGTGCGTTCGTGTGCGCTCGAGAAGAGTGTGTGTGCTTCGTGTGCGGTGAAATCGAGAGGTGTGTGAGAAAGTGAGTGTGTGTGCGGTTCGTGTGTCGTGTGTGTGCGTTCGTGTGAAATCGAGATGAGAGTGTGTGAGTAGTGTGTGTGTTGAGTTCGTGTGCGTTGTGTGTGTGCGTTCGTGTGCGGGTGAAATCGAGAGTGTGTGAGTGAGTGTGTGTGGTGTTGTGAATGAGTGTGTGTGTGCGTCGTGTGCGGGTGAAATCGAGAGTGTGTTGTGTGTGTGCGTTCGTGTGCGGGTGAAGAGAGTGGTGAGAAAGTGTGTGTGTGCGTTTCGTGTGCGGGTGAAATCGAGAGTGTGTTGAGAAGTGAGTGTGTGTGCGTTCGTGTGCGGGTGAAATCGAGAGTGTGTGAGAAAGTGTGTGTGTGCGTTCGTGTGCGGGTGCGAGAGTGTGTGAGATGTGTGTGTTGCGTTCGTTGTGTGCGGGTGAGATCGAGAGTGTGTTGAGAAAGAGTGTGTGTGCGTTCGTGTGCGGGGTGAGATCGAGAGTGTTGCGTTCGAGTAGTGGTGTGCTTCGTGTACGTGTGAGAAGTGTGTGTGTGTGAGAAAGAGTGTGTGTGTGTTGCGTTCGTGTGCGGGTGAGATCGAGAGGTGTGCGTTCGAGTATGTGTGCTTCGTGTACGTGTGAGAAGTGTGTGTGTGTGAGAAAGAGTGTGTGTGCGTTCGTGTGCGGGTGAGATCGAGAGTGTGCGTTCGAGTATGTGTGCTTCGTGTACGTGTGAGAAAGTGTGTGTGTGTGAGAAAGAGTGTTGTGTGCGTTCGTGTGCGGGTGAGATCGAGAGTGTGAGTTCGAGTAAAGCGTTCGTGTGCGGGTGAGATCGAGAGTGTGCGTTCGAGTATGTGTGCTTCGTGTACGTGTGAGAAAGTGTGTGTGTGTGAGAAAGAGTGTGTGTGCGTTCGTGTGCGGGTGAGATCGAGAGTGTGCGTTCGAGTATGTGTGCTTCGTGTACTGTGAGAAAGTGTGTGTGAGAAAGAGTGTGTGTGCGTTCGTGTGCGTGTGAGATCGAGAGTGTGCGTTCGAGTATGTGTGCTTCGTGTACGTGTGAGAAAGAGATCGTGTTGCGTGTGAGATCGAGAGTGTTGCGTCCGTGTGCGTGTGAGATCGAGAGTGTGCGTAGAAGGAGATCGAGAGTGTAGATCGAGTGTGTGCGTTCATGTGCGTGTGAGAAAGTGTGTATGTGTGTTCGTGTGCGTGTGAATTCTTAGGCGTGTGCGTTCGTGTGCGTGTGAGAGATGTGCATCCGTGTGTGTGTGAGAAAGGGTATGTGTGCATTCGTGTACGTGTGAGATCGAGAGTGTGCGTTCGTGTGCGTGTGAATTCGTGGGCGTATGCGTTCATGTGCGTGTGAGATTGAGTGTGTGTACGTCCGTGTGCGTGTGCGTCAAGTGTGTGTGGTCGTGTACGTGTGCGTTCGAGTATGTGTTGCTTCGTGTACGTGTGAGATCGAGTGCGTGTGCGTTCAAGTGTGTGTGTGGTCGTGTACGTGAGCGTTCGAGTACGTGTGCTCCGTGTCCGTTTGTGTCCATTCAAGTATGTGTGTGAATTCGTGTGAGTGTGCGTTCATGCGTGTACGCGTGTTCGTTCGTGTGCGTGCGTGGACATAGGTGAGAGGGGAGGGATGAAGCCTCAGATGGGAAGGGGAGAGAAGGTGGGGGGGGAGGGGAGGGTAAGAACAATATAAGTACAATCCTATCTCCTTATATGGAGAAAGGATACTTAGGGACGGAGGTGAAGACTCATATATGAAAGGGATAGGAGGGAAAGGGTGGTAGGAAGGGGGGGTAAAGTGCCACATGGGGAGGGAATAGGAATAGGAGAGGGTGAAGATTCCTATAGGGAGAGGAAGGAAATATGGAAGATTTTGTAATAGGAGGTGAGGGAAGGGGAGGGTTATACAGGGATAGGAAAGGGATTAGGACTCATATGGGGAAGGGATAGTGGAGGGGGTGGGTGAAATTCCAAATAGGGAGGGGATAGTGAATGGGGGGAGGGGGTGAAGAATTATAGAGGAAAGGGATAGGAGGAGAGTGAGCTTCAGATTGACAAAGGTAGGGATAGAAGGGGAATGGAGACGGGGAATAGGGATAGAAGGGGGAATGGAGAGGGGGATAGGGCCAGAGAGACACATAGAGAGAGGATAGGAGGGAGAGCAGAGAGGGGATAGGACCTCCGTCTCACACGTGGGCAAGGGATAGGACTGAAAACACCCAGAAAAAGGATAGGGAGAACGGAGAAGGGATAGGACTGAAGACAAAGAGAAAAAGGATAGAAGGGAGAATAGAGAAGGGATAGGACCAAAGACATAAAAAGGATGGGACTAAAAACAGAGAAAAAAGAATATGAAGGAGAATAGAGAAGGGATAGGACTGAAGACACAGAGAAAAAAAAATAGGAAGGAAAATATAGACATAGGCACACACAGGGAAGGGAAAGGAAAGGACGAATGGAGGGATAGGGGGAGGGGAGGAAAGGAAGAGGGAGGGGGAAAGGGGGAGGAGAGGATGAATGGGGGAAAAGGAGGGAAGGAGGGGGGGGAGGGGAGGAAAGGAAGAGGGAGGGGAAAGGGGAGGGAGGGGGGAGGGGGGAAGGGGGAGGAGAGGATGAATGGGGGGAAAGGGGGAGGGGGAAAGGAGGGAAGGAGGAAAGGAGGGGAGAGGGAGGGGGAAGGGGGAGAGAGGAAGGAGGGGGGGAAGGGGGAGGAAGGATGAATGGGGGATAGGGGGAGGGGGAGGAAAAGGAAGAGGAGGGGGGAAGGGGGAGGAAAGGAAGAGGGAGGGGAGAAAGGGGGAGGGAGGAAGAGGGGGGAAGGGGGAGGAGAGGATGAATGGGGGGAAAGGGGAGGGGGAAAGGAGGGAAGGAGGAAAGGAAGACGAATGGGGGGAAAGGGGGAAGGAGGGAAAGGAGGGGGAGGAGACCCGACGGGGGCCTGGGCGTCTCGGGAACAATGGCGATCGGTGACGCAATCCCGACGGGGGCAATTACGCCTAAGGTTCGTGCAAGAGTCGTCTCATTCCGCGGCGGTTTTCTATTATCGGGGAAATTGAATGTTGAAGATGTGACGATGTGACGCTTCTCTGTTCTCTGTTTTTTTTTTTTTTTTTTTTTTGTCTTTATTATTATTATTTTTCTTTTGTCTATTATTATTATTATTTGCCTTTTTTGTCTTTATTTTTTGTCTTTTTTGTCTATTATTATTATTTTTTGTCTTTTTTATTGTTATTATTTTTTCTCGCACTTCTTCATCGACGACGATTTTGTCAAGTGGTTTTAAAGCAGCGTTTTTGTTTATTTCTTTTCTTTTTTCTTTTCTATCTTCTTTTTTTTTCCTTCTTTCCGTTTCTTTTCTTCTGTTTTTATTTTTTCTTATATCCCCTTTTCTTTCTTTTATTTTTTCTTATATCCCCTTTTCTTTTCTTCTCTTTTTTCTTCTGTTTTTTCTTATATCCCCTTTTCTTTTCTTCTCTTTTTTCTTCTATTTCCCCCCTTTTCTTTTCTTCTCTTTTTTCTTATTTCCCCTTTTCTTTTCTTCTCTTTTCTTCTTCTTTTCTCCTTTTCTCGGAAGTGATCGGGAAAGAGCTTGAGTTGCGCAACCCTGAGGCGGAGGCACTGGTGACGGCCGGCTCTTGCGGGGTCATCCAGGGTCATCCGGGTCATCCGGGGGGTCGCTTCTGGATTTCCACGCTGCTTGTCTCGAGAGGACTTTATTCTGTGCTGAAAACTTACATGTGTAAATGCATATTATACGTATGTATGTACAAAGACACACACGAACACGCACACGCACACGCACATACACAACACATACACATACACATACATACATACACATACACATACACATACACATACACATACATACATACACATACACCACACCACACACACACACACACACACACACACACATACACACACACACACACACACACATATACATATATATATATATATATATATATATATATATATATATATATATATAGATATTATATGTATATGTATGTAGTATGTATTGTATGTTTAAGATGTATATACAAGGGGTAACAAATACAGGCGGACTGGCAGGGAAAACCAGCCACAGATCTCGGGCCGAACAATAGCTGGGAACGCGAGAACAGAACACACCCCTCCCCCCCTCTCCTCCTCCCTCCTCTTTCCCCACTCTGTCACCCCCTTCCCCTTCCCCACCCTCTCCCCAACCTCGCCCCTTACCTTCCCCTCCCCCCCAACCTCGCCCCTCGCCCCTCACCCCTCACCCTTCCCCTCCCCCAACCTCGCTCCTCACCCCTCCCCTCCCTCTTTCCCCCACTCTGTCATCCCTCCCTCTCCCTCCCCTCCCCCCCCCAACCTCGCCCCTCACCCTTCCCGGTCACGTGAGAGTCGTCAGACTTCCGATATGCGACGGAGTAACTTATTACAGGAAGTTACTCTTACTGAACAATTCCTGAAGAGATGATCGTTAGCAATATAGGGAGGGGGAGAGGGGGGTAGGGGGGAGGGGATGGGAAAGTGGGGGAGGGGGGGGAGTTGTTGCCGTACGTATGATTAATGTCCATTGAAAAAATACTTTTGGTGTGATTTTTTTGTGCATGATTTTCCCTTGTGGTTTGCATGTGTTTATTATGTGTTGTGTGCGTTTTATGGTATGTGTGGTGTGTGTGTTGTGTGTTTCTTTATGTATATGTGTGTGCGTTTATGGTATGTGTGTGTGTGTGTGTGTGTGTGTGTGTGTGTGTGTGTGTGTGTGTGTGTGTGTGTGTGTGTGTGTGGTGTGTGTGTGTGTGTGTGTGTGTGTGTGTGTTGTGTGTGTGTGTGTGTGTGTGTGTGTGTGTGTGTGTGTGTGTGTGTGTTTGATTGTGTTATGTGTTCTGCAGTCGATATGTCATTTTTTTTATCGTCATTTTTATTCTTCGTATGAAGTTGTTACAATTCTTATCAATATTGCTATTATCATTAAAGTTATTCTCTCATTGCAATCATCTATCAATATTATCATTATCTTGGCAATTCATTGAGACGCTTCATCATTATATAACAAACTGAAAAAAATATTATCGGATGAGGATGATGATGATGATGATGAAAAAAGTAATCATGATAATGATGATATTGATAATAATAGTAATGATAATGATAATAATGGTAATAATAATGATAATAAAAACAACAATAATAGTAATGATAATAATGATAATAATGATGACGGTTTTGTAAAAATCATGGTATGAAAATGATATTGACAATAAGAATAAGTAAAATGATGACGATGACTGATGATGATAATCCCGATGCAGATGAAGTTATAATGATAATAATAATAATAGTAAAAATGATAATGATGACGATAATAACAGTAATAATAATAATAGTAAAAATGATAATATGATAATAACAGAATAATAATATAATAATAATGAATAATAATAATAATAATAATAGTAAAAATGATAATGATGACGATAATAACAATAATAATAATCATAACAATAACAGAAATGGTAATGATAACAATGATAATCACTCCTATAATAATATCAATAATAATGGTAATAATGATAACGTAAATAATAACAAATACAAACAATAATAATGGTAATAATGATAACGTTAAACAATAACAAAAACAAACAAACATAAAAGTGATAATACGACTAACAAAAACAAACCACCCTATGACGTGTCAACAGCACACGCTAACACCAAATTTTTGCGAAAAAAAAAAACACAAAAACCACGAAATTTGCACATAGTAAACCTGCATCTTCAAAACCATTCATGATATGAACGTTCAACAGTAATTCACAAGCCAGTCAGCCGACCGTGACATGGTTTAGAAGAAGGTTGCAAGTCTATAGGTTCATGTTTTTCCATTTCACATCATCATGCATAAGTACATCTGCCGTGAGGTTTGTCGGAACGTTGCTGTGTAATTACCTGCATGCAAGCCTTTGTACTTGCTGTTGCACTCTGGCACACTGTTTGTGTTTCTGGCTGCCTGTATGAAGCGGTGATTTCATTAATACAGTAAGTAACAATCAAGTTGCAATCACATTGTGTGTAGTGGGTGACATCTACTTGGATTTAAAGTATGAATGTATATTTCACATATAAGCATATATATTGATACACACAAACACACACACACACAAACAGACATATATATATATATATATATATATATATATATATATATATATATATATATATATGCATATATACATATATGTATATACGTATGTATATAAGAAATACATACATACATACATATATATATATATATATATATATATATATATGAAACATATATATGTATACATTTATATATACAAAAATATAATCAGACCCATACACACATACATGTATCTGTTGTAAAAGCCTCGAAGATGGGCCATACAAAAACATGGTGAATGGCAAGCTCAGAGTGGAAGGTGGACACCAAGATGTCTTGATTCCTTTACTGAAAAATTATGAAGTGAGACTACTTGAAAAGAGTGTGTATGTATATTTATATCTTCATCTGTCTCTTTCTCTGTATATATATGTATATAAGATACCAATGTTTATAGATTTATCATCAGGATTTATTTAGTAACCCTGGTAGCTCGGGTGAAATTAAAATAAAAAGAAGGGATAAGTTAATAATCTACATAACGTACCTTTTAGGACTACAGTGTAGCCTGTCAATTTGTTTCAATTCACTTCATCTGCTTAATCAATTTTGCTTCTTTATCTTCATCATAATCAATGTTATTCATCTTCATTGATTATCATCAATAGTTAACATTATCCTTTTTTACTGAAATCCTTATCTTTGCTGATACTGGTAATGTTAGCATCATTATCTCCATGACCATTGTATTGTTATTACTTTCATCCTTACTGCTATTATTATTTTATTAAAATTGTTATTAATGTGATTATTGCCATTATCACTCCTGCTATCATCAGCAGCATTATTAGCGATTATTTGTTGCTGTAGTCATTGTGTTTAACATTTTTGTTGTTATTCCTATAATTAGATATGATGTCCATAAACAAATTACCCCCCCCCCTATGAACCCTTATTACGATTGTCTGTGTTGCCATAATTCTTATCTTTAATATATCTGTCACTGCTGTTCTTGCTATTTAATGATAAGATGTTCGTCAGCTAATCACCACCAACCACCCCCACCCTCTTCATTCCCTCTGCCCCCCACCCCACCCACCCCTTCTCAGACAGACATGCAGTTAGTCCAAGATCAAAAGCACGCGAGGTTACCACGGGAGGT
>NW_020871920.1:136574-149074 GCF_003789085.1 Penaeus vannamei
TTTTTACTTATTTCCCTTTCCCTTTCCGTTCGTTCTCGGGTGTCGGTTCCTCTCTCATTTGATTGTTTTTTCTCCGTTCCTTTTTCTTGTTTTTTTCTCTTTCTGTCTTTTTGTCTGTCTGTATGTCTCTCTCTCTCTCTCTCTCTCTCTCTCTCTCTCTCTCTCTCTCTCTCTCTCTCTCTCTCTCTCTCTCTCTCTCTCTGTTTCCCTTTCTCCTCCCCTCCTCCTTTCTTCTCCCTCCACATTCATCGCCCCTTCTTCTCGTCTTCTTTCTCCATTTCCTTTTCGTCTTCCCCCTCGCATGACGACCGCGAGAAATCTTCTATTTACCTTTCTAACCCTCCCCCCTCCCTCCTCCTCCTTTTCTTCCGTCCTCCCCCCCACTTCTCCCTCCTACTTCCTCCCCCATCTCTCCCCTCCTCCTCTTTCTCCGTCCACCCCCTCCGCTTCTCCCTCCTACTTCCTCCCCTCCTTCACTCCCCTCCTCCTCCTCTCTTCCCCCTCCTTCACTCCCCCCCCCTCCTCCTCCTCCTCCTCCTCCTCCACTTCTCCCGCCTCCCCCCTCGTCCCCAGCACTCCCATCACTCATCACCTTCCTCGCGTGACCCCTCTTCCTTCCCTTACCCCCTACCCCCCTCATAAGCCTGACCTTACGCTCTCTCTCATGCGCCTCTGCCTGACACGCCCCCCTCCCCCCCTCCCTACATCCTCCCCCCCCCCCCACCCGAAGGTTACAGTAAAACCTCTTATGTAATAATCGGTGGGCGGGGCGAGTAGGAGTAGGGGTAGGGGTGGGCGGGCGATAGGAGTAGGGGGCATGGGGTGGAGGGGGGGTCGGCAGGGAAGGGAGTATATGGGAGGTATAAGGCGTGTGTAGAGGTGGGTAGGAGGGCAGGGTAGGTGGGGTAAGGAATATGTAAAAGGTGGGGGTTGGCATGGCGGGGTTGGGGGAGGGGGGGAGGAGGAGGGGGGCATGGGGTGGGGCTAGAATATAGGGTGAAGAGGTGAAATAATTCAGAGTGTTGAAAGGGTTATTATATTTAATCATTTATATATTGCTATTATTATTATTATTATTGTTATTATTATCATTATCATTTTTTTTTAATGAAAGTGTATGTGATTCCTCGGGGAGGCTTTAGGGAATGAAAAGATAAATGAAAGCTTTAGAATTTAATGGATTTGAGAAGAAATGAGCAGGTCCACGTTCCTGAAAGGGAAATGAATGAATAAATGTTTTTGAAAGTGAAATGAACAGATTAATATTTTAGTAAAGACATGTTTGAAGGAGTGTGTTGCTAAGAGAATATTTTCAAGGGGAAGAAATTCATGTTTATTAAAGGAAATGATTTTTCTATTAGGAAAATTAGTAAATAAACCATTCCTTTATTTACTAAAGGAAATGAATGAATGGATGAATGTTTGTAGAAGCGAAATGTTTTTGAAAGTCGGTTAATGACTGATCATTTCTCAATAAATCTTTCTAAGTTTGATTGACCTTAAGAAATGTTCTCTCAAGTAGTGTAGAATCTCACTCTCTTCATATATAATGGGGTCCATGTCTGTTTCCTCCTATTTTTTATTTATTATTGTCATTATTATTATTGTTATTATCATTTTATTTATCTTATTTTTTTATTTATTATTATTATTATTTTTTGATCGGTAATGAAGAATGACCATCATAGAAAATACTGAACTATTTTAAAACGCAAATGTAAATATATAGATCGGGAAATAATATGTGATATATTTTTTTTTTACGTTTTCCTTACGTCAGGGTCGAATGGTTAGAACGCAAAGGAAGAAGTGAGATTAATTAACTTCACAAAAAGCAACAAAGGTGATTGGCGCATTTTCAACTTCATCAAGAATCACATGTAATCCTTAGGAAGTTTTTGATTCGTGAAATTATTTCCTTCTAATCCATATCTTTCTAATTATATTTTAATTAATATATTTTGATAATTAATAATTTCTAATTAATTATATCCTTCTAATCTATATCTTTTCTACAAGTGTTATATGAAGTTCTGTCCAGTGTAAATTAGCATGTAGGCGTTTTTGAGAAAATATTGCGTGATTTAACACCCTAGAAATTTAAAAAATATATACATTTGTTTGCTTTGAAATTTTAGAAAAGAAATTCAACAAATTGACGTTTTAGGAAAGAAATATTTATGATTTTTTTTTTAGATTAAGATGAAAGAATAAGAAATATGATAAAGAAAATATCGATACAAGGATAATTAAGATAAATTGATATGATATGTATTATGAAATAAAAGAAATTAAGCTTTAATCGGGAAAATCATGAGAGAATGATGAAACAGATTAAAAAAAAAAAAATAAATAAGATAGGAAATGAACGGAAAAGACTAGAAAATGAATGAATGAAAACTGATAAAAGAAATGCTTGACTGAAAGTTTCGACAGAAGGATTAACTGAATGAAAGCTTAAAGTTTAAACAAGTTTAAAAGATTAATACGCATGGAATAAGATAAAAAAAAAAAGGTTTATTTACAAGATGCGTTGAGTGGCCGACACGCATGCGCAGACAGCGTTTACTTTCGCTAATTGTTCTTTCTTCTTTAATTGCTGGCTTTTAGGTTGTGGTTTCTATCGTCAACCGGGCACAGGAGGTGACGGAGGTGAAACCACGGAATGTAGATTCTAGGAATATACTTCTCTCTGTCTATTATCTCTCTCTCTCTCTCTCTCTTTCTCTTCAGCCGCTCTCCTTCCCCTCTTTCTTTCTTTCTATCTCTCTTCTCTTTCTCTTTCTCAGCTCTCTCTCTCCTCCCTCTTTCTCTCTCTCTCTCTCTCTCTTCTCTCTCTCTCTTCTCTCTCTCTCTCTCTCTCTCTCTCTCTCTCTCTCTCTCTCTCCTCTCCTCTCTCTCTCTCTCTTTCTTCTTCTTTCTCAGGCTTTCCTTTCCCTCTTCTTCTCCTCTCTCTCTCTCTCTCTCTTTCTCTTTTTCTTCTCAATGCTCCCTTCCCCCCCCCTCTCTCTTTCTTCTTCTCTCGCTGTATACCTGTGATGAAGATGAACCAATGTAGAGTCTAGAAATATACTTCTTTCTTTCTTTCTCTCTCTCTTCTCTCTCTCTCTCTCTCTTCTCTCTCTCTCTTTCTCTTCTCTCTTCTCTTATGTATACTATGATGACCTAATGTACATTCTAGAAATATACTTCTTTCTGTCTTCTCTCTCTCTCTTTCTCTCTTTCTTAGCTCCCCTCCCTCCCCCTTCCCCTCTCTCTCTTCTTCTTCTTCTCCTATCGCAGTCTACCTGTCTATCTCCCTTCCTCTCCATTTCTTCTTCTGTAATTTTTGCCTTATTTTTTCAGGGATGTTGTCTGTGTTTGGCAAATTTGGCGAATCCTGTTTGGCAATGCGGGATGATGCAGCATTTTCCCCAGACAATTAATGATTGCAAAAGTTTCTCCTGTTTTCCCTCTCTCTCCTTTACTGTAATTACCCTTCAGGTTTTTTTTTTTTTTCCTTTTCTTTTTTTCGTTTTTTTCTTATTTCTTTTTCATCCATTTTTCTTTTCTTTCTTTTTTTTCCTCATTTCATCATTTTTCTTTCTTATTTCTCTTTCATCTTCTTTATTTTCTTTTTTTTCTTATATCCATCTTTATTTTCTTTTTTTTTCTAATTTCTCTTTGCATCCATCTTTATTCCTTTTTTCTCTCTCTTCCCGCCCACAGCGAGAGCCAGAAGCACACGAATCCTACTACGACCGTCTTCAGCCGGAGTGTCCCTCGTCCTAGCCCCTCCCGCACCTTCAGGAGCTCCCCAGCGCCCTCGTTCACCCCCGCCCACGCCCCCTGCACGCCCACGCCAGCCACCATGAGCTCCTCCTCCAAAGCCTCGTCCCCCGCGACCGTCTCCTCGGCCCTCGCCCTCGCCCTCGTCTGCCTCGCCGGCTTCGCCTCCGCCCGGATGCCCTACGTGTTCTCCTCGGGCTCTGAGTCCATCACGGGCCAGGTGGCGCAGACCTTCTCCTGCGAGGGGCTGCCCTACGGATACTACGCCGACGTCGACAACGCCTGCAGGATCTTCCACATCTGCCTTCCCATCCCCGACGACCTCGGGCAGGTGAGTCCCCAAGGGCGCGCGGCTCCCGCCTGCGGCTCCGGAGGTGCGGCTCCCGGAGGTGCGGCTCCCGGAGGTGCGGCTCCCGGAGGTGCGGCTCCCGGAGGCGATACTTCTGGGAGCCTTAGTCTTTCGTGCTAGTTTTCTGGTTTGGGATTTTTAGCTATTTATTTTCGATTTATTGTCATCATCATATTTTTTTTTTCTTTTTTCTAAGGGAGTCCGTAGCTTCGTCAATTAGATTTGTTATTTATTATAAAAAGTTATAGTAATTCTAAGCATAATCTCATGACTTGGGAATTTACTCTATTGGGAAAAAAACGTCTATTTATGTTAAAAAAGAAAGTCAGGCATTCCGTACCTCATCCATATTCTGAAAGATCATAAAAAACTACTTTTGCTTTTGGGTTTTACGCGAAAACGCATCATAGAAAACAAGAATGGGCATCAAACAACAACAACAACAAACACAACTTCCCTGCAGTTCACAATTTTCGAAGAGAATAAGCGGCCGTTAAAAGAATAAGCATCTACTGTTTCCCATCCTCCTTTTGCAAGCACAAACAAGCAGCAGACTACGCACGCAAAAACGCAAACCTGCAATCACTCAATACGCCCACACGCCACGTACGCGTCAGGAACAATTGCAACCACGTGATTGTTGAAGTCACAATGCACGACTTCCGGGTTTTGTTATCGTTAATTGCATTACGCAGAAGCTGTTCAGGAAACCCGAGAATATTTCTTTGTACTCGCACTCCCTCGCTTCACGAACGGAAACAGGCCGCTTTTGGAAAGGGCGCGCGTTTCGAATTAGCCAATCAGAAGGCGGATTTTTGAAAGAGGGTGTGGCATGCGGTACATGTTTACGGGTTTGTGAGGGATCTATCTATCTATATTTATATGTATGTACACACATATTATATATATATGTATATATATATATATATATATATATATATATATATATATATATATAATATATATATATATATATATATATATATATATATATATATATATATATACAACACACCACACACACACACACACACACACACACACACACACACACACACACACACACACACACACACACACACACATACATATATATATTATATATATGTATATATATATATATATATATATATATATATATAATACACACACAACTATTATACCACACACACACACACACACACACACACACACACACACACACACACACACACACACACACACACACACACACACATATATATATATATATATATATATATATATATATATATATTATATATATATACACAACACACACACACACACACACACACACGCACACACACACACACACACACACACACACACAACATGTACATATATATATATATATATATATATTATATATATATATATATATATGTATGTATGTGTACGTATATATATATACATTCATATATATATGTATGTGTGTGTGTGTATATATGTATTAATATAAATAATATATATATATATTATATATTATTATATACATATATATATATATATATAATATATATATATATAATATGTATATGTATGCATGTATCGTACACACATACACACACATATCTGCATACACACTGTATATATACACATCCACGCGCAAATCGCTTGACAAACCAGAAGCGCGTGTCTCCTCGCAACCTCCCGGAACACGACGAGGTTGCGCACTCGGCAGACAACCTCGCATTCCCATCCTCAATAACAACATAAAATCAGTAATCAGACATTATTCAGATGCGCAATCGAGGCGATTCTCTCGTCTCTCTCTCTCTCTCCCGCGTGTAATTCTGTCTCTGGTTCGCTTCATCGGCCGTATTATGTTCTGGGTCAATAAGCGGATGGAACTCCTCGCTTTGCCGATCCCCCTCTATGGCGGGGACTTCGCATCAGACCCTATAATAAAGGGAATTGGATCCTCTAACTCGTCTATTTATAAGGTACCGGGCGGCCTTGATCCCCAGTGGCAGCTCCCGGGTCCATTGTACGCGTTGACTCCCTTACCAATAGATGGCATTAGCGGCGTGTAAACAATGGCAGCCAGCGGGCAACTCCTATTGTGTTTCTCTTCGTTATTTCACTTTTACTTTCCTGTCTTCACGATTAGGATTCTCTGTGTCGAGAGCCTTTGGTGGGGACATGATCGTGTGTGTGTGTTTTGATTGTAGTAAAGTACGGTCTGTCTCTGTTGTTTCGTTGCTTCGGTGTGACTTGTAAATGAAAATCTTATTGAAGGCTATTTACAGGTTTGGTAATGTCTTATGAAGGGTTGGGCTTTTGTTGTTTTTGTGTTATAGGATTAATGTTTATTTTAGTTTTATAGTTCGTAAGTATTGGTTTAATGATTGCTTAGCGTGAGTTATATTTTATTAATCGTTGCAGGAATTATCTGTTAGTTTTTGGACGCGTGCGACTTTTAAACACACACTCACTCAACCTACACACATACGCACATACTCACACACACACACACACACTCACTCAAGCACACACACACACATTCACACTCACACACGCACACGCACACACATTCCACACTCACTAAAGCACACACACACAACACACACTCACTCACACACACACACAGGCACACACACACACACACACACATGCACAGGCACACACACATGCACAGGCACACACATGCACAGGCACACACACATGCACAGGCACACACATGCACAGGCACACACACACACAGGCACACACCACACACACACACACACACACACACACACACACACACACACACACACACACACACACACACACACACACACACACACACACACACACACACACACTCAAAGAATACACTCTCCCAATATTCAAAGTTGTTTAAAATCCGTAACTTTTCGTCGCTACTTTCCAGTTTTTTTTTTATTTGTTTCTTTTATATTTTGTTGATTATTTTTGTTGCGCATTTTTTTACTTTTTTTTTGCGAATACTTAATCAGTTTTATATCATTACAAATCCTTAATGATATGGATACGTTTTGTTATCATTATAGATTACGTAAATCATAAGTGATGATCAATTTAATACTAATTAAATGGAGAATATATTTACAAAGTTAATTGCTAACCAGATCTTTTAAGAATAGTTAGTTTGGTAAAAAGAAAATAAGATGAAATAAATATGTTAATTAATTTATACAAGTATGAAATATCTAAACAGAATCAAGCTGATTAAGAATCAAGTTTCTGAAAATCCCTTTGATTTAGAGTTAGATCTTTGAAACGTATTTAAAAAGAGGAATCTAGAATTTATAGTGAAGGTTAAAAGAAAAAAAGAAAGAAAAAAAGTCTAATTAAGAATCAGCCCCCCCCCCCAAAAAAAAAGAGAGAAAAATACTATAAATAAAATAAAAAAATAGAAAAATAAGAAAAGAAGAAAAAAACGATGAAGTTAAACACGAATCCCATCTCGAACAAAAAGGATCCCCGTGTTCGATTCCCTGCCGATTGCCTTCAGTTCATTAAAGTCCGGGCGTCGGAGATCTCAATGGCCGCCCATATCTCTCGCTCTATCTCCCGGGTCGTGTCGGTGTCCCGCTGCGACGCCCGTGTTCCTTATCGGTTCCTCTCGCGCTGTCTTAGGAGGAGGAGGAGGAGGAGGACGCCGTGGCCTTCGTCTTAGACAGGGATTGGCTGGAGGTCCGGTTCAGGGGGAGGGGGAGGGGGAGGGGGTGAGAGGGTGATTTTTTTGGTGTTTTTTTTTTGTTTTTTTTTTTTTTCATTTTTTTTTTTATTCATTTGTTTATTTATTTTAGAGATATTTTTTTTGTTTTATTTTGATATATATTATATATATATATATATATATATATATATAATATATTATATATATATATATATATATATAAAGGTATATATATTTTTTATGCGTGCGTGCTGGCATGTACCACGCTTAAGCATACGTATATGAATGTCATTGAATATTTTTTCCTTACAATTGCCTTTTTGCTGTCTTTTATGTCTTTCTATCTGTCTGTTTATTTGTCTACTTTCATTTTTCTCCCTCCTTCTCTTTTGTCTCTTCTCTTCTCTTTTCCCTCTCTTCTTTCTTTTTCTTCTCTCTCTTCTCTCTCTCCTTTCCCTCTTCTTTCGTTCCTCTCTTCCTTTCTCTTCTCTCTCCTCTTCGCTTCTCTTCTGTCTCATCTCCCCTTCTCTCTTTTCTTCTTGTCTTCTCGTCATATATTTTCTTTTCTCTTTCTCTTCCCTCCATTTCTTTTTTCCCGTTTCCTTTCTTCTTTTTCTCTTCTTCTCGGTCTTTCTCTTCTCTTCACTTCCATTCTCTCTCTCTTCTCTCTCTCCTCTTCTCCTCTTTGCCTCTTCTCTATTGTTTTTTTCCCTTTCTCTTTCTCTATTTCTCTCTCGCTTTCTCTCCCTCTATCTCATTTTCTCTCTATTGTCTCCTCTCTCTCCCTCTTTCTTTCCCTCTCTTTATCCTCCTATCCTCTTTTCTTCTCTTTCCTCCTCTCCTCATCTCTACTCTTCCCTTCCATTCCCTTTTCTATCTCTCAACCGCTTTCTCTCCCTCTCTCCATCACTCTTGCTTGTTTCTCTATCTCTCTCCCTCTTTCTCCTCTGTTCTTTTCTTGTCTCCTCTCCTCTTTTCTTCCTTTCCCTTCCATTCTCTTCTATATCTCTCTCCCGATTTCTCTCCCTCTCTTCCCTTCTCTCTTCTCTCTACCTTCTATATCTCTCTTCCTCTTTCTTTCCTCTCTCCCCATCTCTCTCTCTTATTTTCTATCTCTGTTTTCTCTTTCCTCTCTCTCTCTCTCTCTCTTCCTCTTTCTTTCCCTCTCTATCTCTCCCACTCTCTCCCCATCTCTCTCTCTCTCTTATCTTCTCTATCTTTCTTCCCTCTTCTCTCCCTCTCTCTCCCCATCTCGCTCTCTCTTATTTTCTCTATCTCTCTTCCTCTTTTCTTCCCTCTCTCTCTCCCACTCTCTCTCTCTCATCTTCTCTCTCTCTTTCCCGCTTTCTCTCACTCTCTCCCCCTCTCTCTTTTCTACTCTATCTCTCTTCCTCTTTCCTTCCCTCTCTCTCTCTCCCTGTCTCCCTCACACAGCATAAACATGGCAACCTCCTCCTCCTCCTCCTCTCCCCTCCTCCTCCTCCTCCACCTCCTCCTCCTCCCACCTCCTCCCTCCTCCTCCTCCTCCTCCTCCTCCTCCTCCTCCTCCTCCTCCTCCTCCTCTCCTCCTCTCCTCCTCCTCCTCCTCCTCCGCCTCCTCCTCCTCCTCCTCCTCCTCCTCCTCCTCCTCCTCCTCACTCCTCCTCCTCCTCCTCCTCCTCCTCCACCTCCTCCTCCACCTCCTCTCCTCCTCCACCTCCTCCTCCTCCTCCTCCTCCTCCTCCTCCTCCTCCTCCTCCTCCACCTCCTCCTCCTCCACCACCACCTCCTCCTCCTCCTCCTCCTCCTCCTCTCCTCCTCCTCCTCCTCCTCCTCCTCCTCCTCCTCCTCCTCCTTCAGAATATCACTTTCTCGAGAAGAATAATTGTCCGAGACACAAAGACGTTCTGCGCAACTTCTTTTCTCTCCTTCTGCCGTCCTTCCTCCCTCTCTGATTTATCATTTCCTTTTTCGTTTCTCTTTCGTTTTCTTGTTTTCTGCGTCTTTATGTCTTTGGTTGTTTGTTGTTTGTTTGTCTATGTCTGTTTTTTTCCTGGGTGTCTTATTTGTCTAATCCTGGCTTTCTGTTTGTGTGTCTGAATGTATGAATGTCTGTCTCTGTCTCACTGTCTGTGTATCGATTTGTCTATCTATCTGTCTGTCTGTGTGTCTGTCTCTGCCTCTGTCTTTCTTTCTTCTGTCTCTCTCTCTCACTCACGCATTCACTCACTCACTCTCTCCCTCCCTCTCTTTCTCTCTTTTCTTTCTCTCTCTCCTCTCTCCTCTCTCTCTCTCTCTCTCTCTCTCTCTCTCTCTTCTCTCTCTCTCTCTCTCTCTCTCTCTCTCTCTCTCTCTCTCCTCTCCCTCTCCCTCTCCCTCTCCCTCTCCCTCTCCCTCTCCCTCTCTCCCTCTCCCTCTCCCTCTCCCTCTCCCTCTCCCTCTCCCTCTCCCTCTCCCTCTCCCTCTCCTCTCCCTCTCTCCCTCTCTCCCTCTCTCTCTCTCTCTCTCTCTCTCTCTCCTCTCCTCTCCCTCCTCCCTCTCCCTCTCCTCTCACTTATCAGACCAACAGCTCAAATTCACCAAACCGAACCTCTCACCCCTCAGTAGATCAATTTTCCATTAAACCTCACTCTTAAACCCCAAAAATACTTATCCACGTGACTCCATTTGTATCTCATTGTTCCCTCAAGTTCTCCCCCCAAAACCTCTTCCTGCTTCCCCTCCCCCTCCCCCCCCCCTCCCTCCCTTCCCCTCCTCCCCTCCCCTTCCCTTCCCCTTCCCTTCCCTTCCCTTCCTTCCCCCCCTCCTTTCCCTTCCTTCCCTTCCCTTCCCTTCCCTCCTTCCCTTCCTTCCCTTCCTTCCCTTCCCTCCCTTCCCTTCCCTTCCCTTCCCCCCTTCCCTTCCCCTCCCTTCCCCTCCCCTTCCCCTTCCCTTCCCTTCCCCTCCCTTCCCTTCCTTCCCTTCCCTTCCCTTCCCCCTCCCCTTTCCCTTCCCTTCCCTTCCCTCCCCTCCCTCCCCCCCGTCTAATTCGCGACTGACAACCCAACAACGAAGCATTACAGCGCCTGAAAATATACCTTAACCCCGAGCGAACCCCGTGAGAAAGTTATAATTTTTTTTAGGGGGGGGGGGGGAAGAACCTTCTCTTTCCCGACTTTGAGGTGGGGGGGGGGGTGTTTTCTGCTGAGTCACGCCAGGCACGGGAGCTCGCCCCTCTCGCTCTCTCGTTTCCGCTGTCGTGCCGAGCCTATTTTTTTTTTTTTTTTTTTTTTTTTTCGTTTTCTTGTTCTTTCCTTTCTGATCCTTCGTTTGGTTCTTTTTCCTAATGTTTTTTTTCTTGTTCTTAGTTTTTAGTTTCTCTTTTCCTCCTTTTTTTTTCTCCTTCTCCTATCTTTTGTTTCCTACTCCTACCTTCTCTGTTTTTTCGTTCTCCTTTTTCTACTGCCTTTTTCTTCCTCTTCCTCTTCTTTTTCCTCCTACCCTCCCTCCTCTTTCATCTCTTGCTCCAACTCTTCCTTCTTCTCCTTCTCCGTCCTCATAATCCTCTCCTTCTTCTTCCTTTTCTTCTTTTTCTCTTCCTTCTCCTTCTTCTTTTTTCTTCCTCTCTTCTTCCTTTTCCTCTTCCTCCTCTTCTTCTTCTTCCTCTCCTCCTCCTCCTTCTTCTTATTCTTTTTTCTTCCTCCTCCCCCTCCCCCTTCCTACCTACACCCCCCCACCGCGCCCCACCAAGATACCCCTCCCACCACGTGATCTCTTGGCACACCCGCGCCCCACGAGCCCCCGCCCTTTCCCCCCCCCTCGCCCCCTCCCTCTGCCCACGTGTCTCCGGGTGCCAAGGGCGTGAGATGAGCCTACGGGGAACGCCGAGCCAAGGACGCGGACGCAGGAGTGGGGGGGAGAGGGGTGGGGGTGGGGGGGAGGAGGAGGAGGAGTGTCTCGGAGGGGGGGGGGGAGGAGGAGGGAGGATGTCTCGGAGGGGGGAGGCGGGGGAGGAAGAGGATGTATCGGAGGGGGGAGGGAGAGGGAGGAGGGCGTGGAGGATCTCCCATCCACCCCCCCCCTCCTATCTCTTAAGACGGTGGGAACGTCTCTCACCAACGCCCGTTTTTACGAGGGCGACTGGGTTGAGGGTGGGCGTCGGTAGGTGGGCGGGGAGGGGGGGGGGGAACAATATGGTCGTCATCATGGGGGGAATGATCAGCTTTTGGCGGGCTTCCGATGAGGATGGGGTGGGTGGGTTGGTGGATGGGGGGTGGGGGGGGTGGCAGACATCGGTGGGTACTCTAGGGAGAATAAGGGAGAGAAAGAGAGAGAGGGAATAAGGAGGGAAGAGAGAAAGAGAGATTGTAAGAAAGTATAAGTGATAAGAGAAGAGAAGAGAAAGGAGAAAACAAAAAAGAGAGACGATTGGGCGACGAAAAAAAGATGAAAAAAAAAACAAAATAAAAAGTAGCTATAATGAGAACCAAGAACAAAAAGAACAGGAATCGCCACTTTCCGTCACGTTCCCGCACTTATATCAAGTGTCTTTAATAACGAAATGATTTTACTCGAAGATCTCCCATAAGCCAAATTACGCGCCTTTTTTTCATTCCCGGATTTTCATTACGACAAATTTTGAACCGATTAGATGTCAGTCTTAGCAAATCTTTTACGTATTTTCCTCTCACTAAATTTCATAAGACGTAACTTTGATATGAATTATTCACTCCCCTCCCCCCCCCATCGTTCCCTCCC
>NW_020871920.1:156574-163810 GCF_003789085.1 Penaeus vannamei
CGACGCCGGATGCTGGGGATGAGGCTGGGAGGGGGGTTGGGGTGGTGGGTGGTGGGGATGGGGGTAGGGGGTGGGGGTGGGGTGGTGGGGGATGGTGGGAGTGTGTGGGTGGGGGGGAGAGGCTGAGGGGGGGGTTGGGGTGGGGATGGGGGGGGTGGGAGGGGGTGAGCTGAGGGGATGGGGTAGGGTAGGGGTGTGGTGGGAGGGGGATGGGGGTAAGGGGTGGGGGTGTGGGGTAGGGGTGGGGTGGAGGGGGGTAGGGGGGTTGGGGGATGGGTAAGGGTGGGGGGTGGTGGGGTGGTGGGAAGGGGTGGGGTGGAGGTGGTGGTGGGCTGAGACTGAGGGGGATAGGGGTAGGGGAGAGGGGTCGTATATATATGTCTTTGTTTTTGTTTTTTGGGGGGGTTTTGATTTTGTTATTTTGTTTGTTTACTTGTTATTGTTCGTGTTGTTGTGGTTGTGTTTGTTGGTGTTAATTGTCATCGAGTATCATCATTATCATTATCATTAATGCATTCACACACCCACACCACACACAACACACACACACACACACACACACCACACACACACACACACAACACACACACACACACACACACACACATATTATTGTATGTATTGCATGTATTATGTATGTATATTGTGTGGTGTGTGTGTGTGCTTTATATATATATTATATATACTATATATATATATATATATATGATATATACTATATATATAATATATATATTTATATATATATGCATTACCATTTCAGAGAGTGGGAGAGAGAAAGGAGAAGGGGGAGGAGTAAGAGAGAGACAGAGAGAGAAAAAAAACTGCCATTTCTCCTTCTGTTATATAATTGCAATGAACTTTCCTCACCTTCATCAGGAAATAATTAATTGTCTGGTTTGTTGTTATTCTCCTCTTATTGTTGTGTTGTTGTTGTTATGTTATTGTATTATTATTATTATATTATATTATTTTATATTATATATTATTTTATTGTTATTGTTATCGTGTTATTATTGTTTAATTATCATTTTTTATTTTATTATTATTATTTATTTATTATTATTATTATTATTATCTTCTCTCTCTCTCTCTCTCTCTCTCTCTCTCTCTCTCTCTCTCTCTCTCTCCTCTCCCTTCTCCCTCTCCCTTCTCCCTCTCCCTCTCCCTCCCTCCCTCCCTCCCCTCTCCCTCCCTCCCCCTCTCCCTCCCTCCCCCCTCCCTCCCTCCCTCCTCCCCTCCCCCTCCCTCCCCCCCTAATCCTCCCTCTTCCTACCCAAGTCGCCTTTTCCTTTTAGTCACGTGCGTAACACTCATTACTCTCTGCTTTCACTGATATCACTTACACGACACGTGGGTGGGTAGATTCGGTAGACACATACAGATGCACTCACACCCACGCTCATGCACGCACAGACGAATGCACTTCAGTCAGTCAGTCAGTCACTCACTCACTCACTCGCTCATTCATTTATTCATTCATTCATTCACTCACTCACTCACTCACTTTTTCATATTTCATTCACTCACTCACTCACTCACTTCATTCACTCACTCACTCCATCCACTTTTTTCATTCCATTCACTTCACCCACTTACCCCCACTCACTCACCCACTCACTCACTCAGTCACTCCACTTTTCACTCTCACTTATCATCATCATTCGCTCAACCCATCCACCCGCCCACTCACTCACTCACTCAACTCACTTGTTATTATAATTTTTTATTTTATTATCGTGTATTTCCAGATACCATATTTAATGTTCTTAATTTTGCTTTAGATTATATTTATATTTTTTTATGAATATTATATGTTAACGTTAGTAAATTATTATTATTAGTTGTATCATTATCATTATGTCTTTATCATTAATTAGGTTATTTTTGTTCTTCCTAATCTTTGACATTGATTTTTATATTTGTTATAGTTATTATTATTGCCTTTATATATCATTATTCCATTTGTACTATTATTGCTGTAATTGTTGTTTTATTATTATGATTATTATCATTAGTATTGTTTTCTTATTGTTATTTTTATCATTATCATTATGATTGGTAGTAGTAGTAGTATCATTATTATTATCATGATCATTATTATCGTCATTATTATTGTTATCATTATTTTGTTATTATATTATTATTATTATTATTATTATTTTATTATTATTATTATTATTATTATTTTATATTATTATTATTATTATTATTATTTATTATTATTGTTATTATTATTTTTATTATTATTATTATTATTATTATTATTTTTATTATTATTGTTTATTATTATTATTGTTGTCATTATCATTATTATTATTATTGTTATTGGTATAGTTATTGTTCTTCTTATTATTATTTATCATTATCATTATTGTTATCATAATTATTATTATAATTATGGTGATTTTACAGTTATCGTAAATATAATCGTTATAAAAGAACAATACTATGATTGATAATGAATATAAGGTACACCGGATTTAAGAAAAAAAAATCGCATAATACCCTTTCAGTATTTTTAATACAATTAAAATATAAAAAGATTAATGAATAAATAAAAATATGAATGTCAGTGGTTTCCCTCATAATGACTGGAGAAGGATAAACAATCATTCTCAGGTTCACAGGATCAAGTAGTCGGAGGCTCAATTTCGTATGATAATTTTCAGAAACAGAGAATTTATTCATGGATTTTTCGTATCATTTGTCCTTCTCCCACAAACACACACTTCATTCCTCATTCACCTCCCTCATTCTCGTTTCTTATTCGTCTCTTATTCTCTTTCATTTCCTCCCTCATTTTCGTTTCTCATTCTCCTCTCATTTCCTCCCTCATTCTCGTGTCTCATTTCTCCTCCATTTCTCCCTCATTTTCGTTTATCATTCTTCTCTTATTTCTCCTCCATTTCCTCCCTCATTTTCGTCTCATTCTTCTTTTCATTCTCTCATTTCTCCCTCATTTTTGTTCTCATTCTTCTCTCCATTCTCCTTCATTTCCTCCCTCATTTCTCGTTGTCTCATTCTTCTCTCATTCTCCTTCATTTCCTCCCTCATTCTCGTGTCTCATTCTTCTCTCATTCTCCTTCATTTTTCCTTCCCTCATTCTCGTGTTCTCATTCTCCATCATTTCCTCCCTCATTCTCGTGTCTCATTCTTCTCTCATTTTCCTTCATTCCCGTCCCCATTATCCTCCTTCATTTCCTCCCTCATTCTCCTACCTCCATTCTCCTACATTTACTCCCTCATTCTCCTACATTTCCTCCCTCATTCCCCTTCCTCATTGCCCTTCCTCATTTCTCCTTCCCCGCTTCGAAAAGTGGAACAAACGGACACCTGTGAGTCCCCCTTCGTGAGATCAATTCACTTCACCCCGCCCCCCTCTCTGCTCTCGGCCCCTTCTCCCTCCTCCTCCCCCGTCTCCTCTTCCTTTTCCTCATACTTCACTTCTCCTTCCCCTTTGTCCTATACTTCTTCTTCCTGCACTTCTTCTTCCTTCTTCTTTTTCTTCTCTTCTTCTTCTCTTCTTCTTTCTTCTTCTTCTTCTTCTTCTTCTTCTTCTGCCTCTCCTCCTCCTCCTCCTCCTCCTCCTCCTCCTCCTCCTCTCCTCCTCCTTCTCCAACTCCTCTTCTTCCTCCACTCCTCCTCCTCCTCCTCCTTCTCCTCTTCTCTTCTCCTCCTCCTCCTCCTCTCAACTGTTTCCTCACTTCATTTGATTCTTTCCTCCTTCCCCCCGTCATTTGTTCTCCGCTTTCGTATTCATTTCTTCTCTCCTCTTCCTTCTTTATTCTTTCTCTCCTCCCCTTCACCTTTCTATCTTCTTCTCTCATCACCCTCCTCCCTCTCCTTCCCTGTCTCTATGTTTTCACCCTCTTCCTCTTCCCTTCCTTCCCTCCCCCTCTACCCCTGCTCTCCTCTCCCCCGTCTCCTCCTCCTCTTCCTCTTTCTCTGTTCTTCCTCTTGTTTGTCAGCCCTATTCCTCCTCTATCACCTTTCTCTTTCACCCCTTCTCTTCCCCGTCCTCCCCTCCCCGTCCTTTTCTCTTTCCTCTTCCTCTTCCCTCTCCCGCTCCCCCTCCCTCTCAACCGCGTCCAATTCCTCCTCTTCCTTCCTTCTTCCTCTCCTCTCCTCTCCTACCTTTCCTCTTCCTTCCTCCTCTTCCTCCTTCTCTCGTCTCCTTCTCCTCCTCTCCTCCACCCCTCCTCCTCTCCTCTCCTCCTCCTCCTCCTCCTCCTCCTCTTCACTCTTCTCCCCCCTTCCTCTCCCCTCCCCCCTCCCCCTCCCGCTCAGCCGCACCTGGCGTCATTCACTGCATGATTATATCCACACGCCCTCAGAACCCCACCCCCCCCCCTCCCCTCCTCCTCCTCCCCCTCCTCCTCCCCTCTATCGGGTCCCCTTACTCCTCCTCCTCCTCCGGTTCCTCCCCTTCTCCCCCCTTTCCTGGCTCTCTCCCCCCCTCTCCCCTCTTCACCGGCCCCCCCCCTCTCACCCCTTCTCCGGCCCCGCCCCCTCTCTCACCCCTTCTCCGCCCCACCCTCCCCCCCCTGCCTCCACATCCCTCCACCGGTTCCCCTACTCCCCTCCCCCCTCTTTAGTTCCCGTCTCCCCCCCTCTCCGCCCCCACCCCACCCCCACCCCCTTCTCGCCCCCCACCCCACCCCCACCCCTCACTCCTCCTCTCGACGCTTTAGTTCGTCTAAAACAACTCTCTAACATCATCTCGTTTCTGTTCTATTTCCTTATTCACTCGTTCGTTATTTGTTTTTTTCGTTTTTTTTTTTTTTTTTGTTCGTTGTTTAATTTTTATTGTCTTTTTGTATTGTTTTTTTTTTTACATGTCTTTCCTTCCATATTCCGTTATTTATTTTTTATTGTCTTTTTGTATTGTTTTTTTTTCTTACATCTCTTTCCTTCCATATTCCGCTTCTCTTCGTGTTTCTCTTCGCCTTCGAGAGGAATAGGCGTGTAAAGAGAAGGGAAGGGAGAGCGAAGGGAGAAGGGGAGAGGAGAAGAGCGAAGGGAGAAGAGAAGGAGGAGAGCGAAGAGAGAGAGGCGAATGAGGAAGAGGAGACGGAGAGGAGAATGAGGAGAAGGGGAGGGAAGAATGAGAGAAAGAGGAGAGGGAGAAAGGGAGGAAAAGAGTGAAGGGAGAAAGAGGAGAGAAATGAGGAGAGGGAGAAGAAGGCGAAGGAGAGAGAGAGAGGAGAATGAGGAGAAGGGAGGAGAATGAGGAGAAGGGAGGAGAGGCGACGGAAGAGGAGAGGAGAATGAGGCGAAGGGAGAGGCAAGGAAAGCAGAGGAGAAAGAGGGAAATGGATGAGGGAGAGAGAACGAAAAAGGAAAAAGGGTAGAAGGGAGAGACTCGTGAAAAGAAATGATGCGGAGAAACCAGAGAATAGAGAGGAGAGGAGAGGAGCGAGAGGGAGGAGGAGAGAGGATTGAGGGAGCGGTGTGTGAGGTATTACCAAGAAATGAAAAGGGGAAAGAAAACGAAAGGAGGAGAAAAAAAAAAGAGAGGATATATATAAAGAGAGAGGAAGAGGAAATAAGAGAGAGGAGAAGGAAAGAAAAAAAGGAAGGGAGAAAAGAGAAGGAACAAGAGGAACAAAAGCATAATACGAAGAGAGAGCGAAAGGATAAGAGGAGGAAAAGAGAGAAAAAAAGAAAGAGAGGAGAGAGAGGGGAGGGAGAAGAGAAGAGGGAGGGCGGGGAGCGAAGGGAGAGAGAAAAGAAGGAGAAGGCGGAAGAAGAGAGACAAGAAGAGAACAAGAGGAGGAGAAAGAGAGAGAAAGGAAAGGAGGGGAAGAAGAATAGAAGGAGGGAAAAGAAGAGCAAGAAGAAGAGGGGGAGGGAACCGAACAGAGACACAAGAAAGCACCATCGCGAAAGAGAGGAGAGAGAGAAGACGAGAAGGAGAAGGGAGAGAGGAGAGAGAAAGGTTATTATAAAGAGAGAAGAGGAGAGAGGGTGGTTGAGAAAGGAGAGAGAGCAGAAGAAAGAGAGGAAGACCAAGAGAAAGAGATTATTAATATTGAGGCGAAGTCAAGAGATAGAGAAGAAATCCATAAGAGAAAGGAATGAAGGTAGAGGAGAGAGGATACAAAGAGAGGAGACGAGAGGCGAGGAGATTCGAAAGAGATTTATTGTTGGTGATTTGATTGAAACGGAGAGAGAGGGAGAGACCAAGAACAGAGACAGGAGAAGGAGAGAGGATCGAGAGAGAGAGAGAGAGAGAGAGAGAGAGAGAGACGAGAGAGAGAGAAGACGAGACGGACGGCAAGGAGCAAAGAGAGAGAGAGGGACGAAGAGAGAGAGAGGATAGAGAGAGAGAGATGAGAATGAGAGAGAAGAGAAGAGGAGTGGAGAGGAGAGGAGAGAGAGAGGAGAGAGAGAAAGATAGGGAGAGACAGAGGAGAGAGAGAGACAGAGAGAGAGAAAGAGAGAGAGAGAGAGAGGAGAGAGCCACGCAGGCCGCTCCCTCGGACAAGAGGGCGTGAAGAAACCCCCCCCCCCCCCCCCCCCGCCGCCTCCCACTTCCCGCACTTCCTCCTCTTCTCGCCCTTCCCCTCTCCTCTCACTCTTCTTTTTCCCTTCTCATTCTCTCTCTCTGGCTTCTTTTTTTTCCTATTCTCTCTCTTTCTGTTCTCCTTATCCTCTTCCTTTCTCCCTTTCATTTCTCTTTCTCTGGCTTTTCTCCTCTCTCTTTCTCTCCTCTCTCTCTCTCTCTTCGCTCTCTCTCTCTCTCTCTCTCTTCTCTCTCTCTCTCTCTCTCTCTCTTCTCTCTCTCTCTCTCTGGGCTTCCTTTCCCTCGCTCTCTCCCTTTCTTCTGCTTCTCCTCCTCTTTTCTCCTGCCCTTCTCTCTCCCTTTTTATGCCTTCCTCTCCCCCTCTCTCTTCCCTGCTTCCCCCTCTTCTTTCCTTTCTCTATTCTCCTTCCTTTCTTCTTTCCCCTCTACTCTCCCCTCGTCCCTCTCCATTCTCCTCTCCCCTTCCCTTCCCCTCTTGTTTCTTTTCTCTTACTCTCCCTTTTCCCCATGTTTCCCCTCTTCCCCCTTTTCTCTCCTGTTCCCCTCCCTCTATTCTTTATTTCGTCTGCCATTTCCCCTCTCTTTTCCCCTTCTCCTCTCTGCTTCTTTCATTTTCCTTCCCTCTCTCTCTCTCTCCTCTTTTCCGGCTTCAAGGTACGCCCATTCCCTCTTTTCTTCGGTCCTTTTTCTTTTTCCTTTTTTCCCTT
>NW_020871920.1:170593-199569 GCF_003789085.1 Penaeus vannamei
AGCGGGTTATTTTTGGACATGCGGGTAGAGAGCGGGTATTTTTGGTCGTGTGGGTAAGAGGAGCCGGGTATTTTTTGGACGTTGTGGTTAGAGAGCGGGTATTTTTGGAACGTGTGGGTAGAGAGCGGGTATTTTGGACGTGTGGGTAGAGAAGGGGGTATTTTTGAAGACATGCGGGTAGAGAAGCGGGTATTTTTGGAACGTGTGGGTAGAGAGCGGGTATTTATTGGGACATGCGGGTAGATAAAAAAAAAGAAAAAAAAAAGCCCGGGTATTTTTGGACGTGTGGTAGAGAGTGGGTATTTTTGGGACATGCGGGTAGAGAGCGGGTATTTTTGACGTGTTGGGTAGAGAGCGGGTATTTTTTGGACGTGTGGGTAAGAGAAGCGTAATTTTGGAACATGCGGGTAGAAGAGCGGGTATTTTTTTGGACTGTGGGTAGAGACGGGTATTTTTGGACATGCGGGTTAGAGAGCGGGTAATTTTGGACGTGGTGGGTAAGAGAGCGGGTATTTTTGGGACGTGTTGGGTAGAGAGCGGGTATTTTTGGACTGCCGGGTAGAGAGCGGGTAATTTTTGGACGTGTGGGTAAGAGAGCGGGTATTTTTGGAAACCATGCGGGTAGCAGAGGCGGGTTTAATTTGGACGTGTGGGTAGAGAGCGGGTATGTTTGGAACGTGTTGGGTAGAGAAGCGGGTATTTTTGGACGTGTGGGTAGAGAGCGGGTATTTTTGGACGTGTGGGTGAGAGCGGGTATTTTTTGTGGACGTGTGGGTAAGAGCGGGTATCTTTGGACATGCGGGTAGAGGAGCGGGTCATTTTTTTGGACGTGTGGGTAGAAGCGGGTATCTTTTGGACGTGCGGGTAGAGAGCGGGTATTTTTGGACATGCGGGAGAGAGCGGTAAGGTATTTTTTGGACGTGTGGGTAGAAGAGCGGGTATTTTTTGGACGTGTGGGTAGAGAGCGGGGTCTATTTTTGGAACAGTGCCGGGTCGTGTCGGTAGAGAGCGGGGTGTATTTTTGGACGTGCCGGGGTAGAGAGCGGTATTTTTTGGACGTGCGGGTAGAGAGCGGCGTATTTTTGGACGTGTGGGTTGAAAGAGCGGGTATTTTTTGGACCGTGCGGGGTATTTTTGATGTGGCAGGTCGTGTGGGGGAGCGGGTTATTTTTGGAACGTGCGGGGTCGTCGGGTTCCTTGTGGGTTTTGTTGTTGTTTTTTTTTGTTGTTGTTTTTTTTTTGATCGTGTGTGGGGGGGGGGGGTAGTGGATATGGTAGATGAGGATGGTGGATAGGTACGTGGATAGGCAGGCATATAGGTATATATGGTATTAAGATAAAGATCAAGTGACTAGCTCATTGGTATTGAGAAAAGACTATTAGCTATAGGTTAAGGATAAGAAAAAAGCTTTGAGGAGGAAAAAAAACAAAAAAAAAAAAAAACAAGAAAAACGTTAAAATGGAGATTTAGTTGAAATAAGAAAATAAATTTGAGGGTAAGAAAAGAAAGAAAGAAAGAAACAAACAGGATACGATGAGTTATTAGACGATAAGAAAAAAAAAGATAAAGATAAGAAAAAAACAAATAAAAAGATAAATAGCTTGAAGAGAGAGAAAAAAAAACAGACGAGATAAATGTTGAATATTAAGAATGAAATAGAAAATATCTTTGAGAGAGAGAGAGAGAGAAAAAAATAAATGTAGATAATTAACGAAGATGTAAGTATTAGAGAGAGAGAGAGAGAGAGTAGAGAGAGAGGAGAGAGAAGGAGGATAAAAATGGAGGAGAGAGAAGGAAGGAAGCTGAAGGCGGGTGCCCTTCGGGTCGAGAAAGCATGTGATCAGGAGAGGGGCGGGGCGGCGGGGGGGGGGGGGGAGCGTCACGAAAGGCCGTTTAGCATCTCTTGTTTGTTTGTTTATGTCGCTGTCACGCTACCGGATGAGGGGGGAGGGGGGGGGATAGGGGGTCCGTTTATGGTCTGGTGTGATGGTGTTGTCAGGTGGAGAAAAGAGGGGGATGAGAGAGATAGAGAGATAAGAGGGGGGGGGCGAGAGAAGAGGAGGGAGGGAGGGAGGGAGGGAGGGAGGGAAGGGGGAGAGGGAGATAAGAGGAGAAAGGAGGAAGGACATCAGATCTAAGGAGAGAAAGATAAATAAAGAAAATGGGAGCAAAATGCAAAGAGAAGAGAGAGAACGAGAAAGAGAAGAGAGAGAGAGAGAGAGGAAGTAAGTAATGGAAGCGCGTAGAAAGCCCAGTAAAGAAATTCGAGGAAAAGTTGGTTCCTTGTGAGTGTCCGGCAAGAGTCACGACCGTCGGGACTGCTCTGAAAATTGAAATGGAGTGACGATAGAATGTGGGGGGGGGGTGGGAAGGGAATGAGGACGGGTGTGGGGAAGGAAGGGAAGAAAGGACGGGGGTGATGGGGGTAAGATGGGGAGGGAGAGGGAAGGGAAGGAAGGGAGAAGAATGGACGGGGAGATGGGGGAGGAAGGGAAGGGAGGAACGGGGTGATGGGTGGAGGGGGAAGGGGAAGAGAAGAATGGACGGGGGATGGAAAGGGGGAAGGGAGGGGGGGTAAGAGGGGGAAGGGTAAGAGAAGAAAGAGGATGGAAGTAAGGGGTAACAAAAGAAGGGGGAATGGGCGGGGAAGGATAAGGGAGGTACTAGAGGAAGGGGGGACGGGGAGGGAAGGAGGAGAGGGAAAGAGAGAATTCTGATAGACAAGACATGGGGGGGATAGAGGCGAGATAAGTGAGGAAAGAAAGAGAAGAAACAAAAAAAGTAGTAGGACACAGACTCAAGAAACAACACAACAACAACAAAAAGAGGATTTGGGGCGTAATGTGATCCACTCCTGACGAGTAGGATCTCCTCTCGCCATAAGCCTCGCTCCTAAGGGACATGTTGTGACACTGGCCCGCTTGTCTCTTCTCGATTTACAGAAAACGGAGCATGTGTGTTTTTTTTTTTTTGGAGGGGAGCCTAATGCATTCGTGAGTGAAAGCGGAGGTAGTCCTTTTTATCTTTTGTGCTTCTCGTCTTGATGTCTTGCTTTGTCTTTCATCTTTTCTTTCTATTTTTTCTCGTGTTTTAATCTATTTATATTTCCGTTTTATCAGTGATTAGTCCCTATTTTTTTTTTGTAATCTTCATTTATATTGTGGAAATTCTTTCTCAACTCTCCTCTACATCCTCCTCCTCCTCCTCCCCATTTCCTCCTTCCTCCTCCTCCTCCTCCTTCTATTCTACCCCCTCCCCCCTCCCCCTTTTCCTCCTCCTCCTCTTCTCTCCCCTCCCCTTTCATAATTCTCACTCCATTTTCTCCTTCCTCCTCCTCCTCCTCTTCTCCTCTTTCCTCCTCCACCACCTCCTCCCCTTTCAATAATTTTCACCCTTTCCTTCTCCTCCCTCCTCCCCTCCACTTCGTTTCGTTCTGTCCTTCGCCGTTCATTAGTATGCCATCTTTTTTTTTCTCTCTCTCTCTTTTATCGCCCCTGAGGTCATGCGTTGTCCATTATCCGCACAATCAAGGCGAGGAATTGGATATTTTTCGAAGGCCTGGCCGGAGGTTGGACGCTCACGGACTCATGCCTGGGGGGGTGATGGGTGGGGTGGGGGGGGGGGGTAAGATGTTTATTAGTGTTTTAGGGAGATTGAGAAGGACAGGGGGAGGGAAGGGGGAGGGGGAGGGAGAGGAGAGAGCGGGAGGGGAAGGGGGAGAGGGTAGAGAGAGATAAGGAGGTAATATATATTAATATATATATATATATATAAATATATATATATATATATATATATATATATATAAGAGAGAGAGGAGAGAGAGAGAGAGAGAGAGAGAGAGAGAGAGAGAGAGAGAGGAGAGAGAGAGATGAGAGAGAGAGAGAGAGAGAGAGAGAGAAAGAGGGAGAGGGGGATTAAAGGGGAGAGAGATAGAGAGAGAGAAAGAAACAGAGACAAAGCGACAGAGACAGAGCAGGCAGAAAGTAAGAATTATAATAGCAATATATACCCATTATTATAAAATGCCACTCTCCACTTCCCCCTCTCCCGTAGCTTGGTGTGAAGACCGTCTATGCGAGGGTATGTTGGGCATTGGGCGGGCGGGTATTGGGGGGGCAAGGGCGGGTATGTGAGCATTGGGCAAAAGGCCCAAGTGACCCAGACCGTGCAGAAAGTGACACGCCAGACAGGCGGTCAGCTGCCAGCATCATCTCGCGAGGGATAGAGGACGACGGACGACGAAGAAGAAAGAAGAGGAGATGAGAAGGGAGGAGAAAGAAGAAAAAAGAAGAAATTAGGGTGGAGGGGCGAGAACCAAAACAGATCAGAGATATAGGAGGAAAAAGAGGAGAGAGAGAGAGAGAGAGAGAGAGGAGAGGAGAGAGAGAGAGAGAGAGAGAGAGAGAGAGAGAGAGAGAGGGGAGAGAGAGAGAGAGAGAAAAGAGAGAGAGAGAAAGAGAGAAAGAGAGACGAGAAGAGAAGAGAGAGAGGGGAAGCGCGCAGCGCCTGAGAGAAAGGAAAAGAAAATGAGAAAGAGACAGACAGACAGAAACAGACAGAACACGCGTCGGGGAGCAGGGAGGGCGGGAAGGGCGCCTGACCTTCACGACTGACAACCGTGCAGAAGTAGAGGGTCAACATTGCGATTCCATCTAATTATTGGGGGTAATCAAGGCACAATTACGTCCATAGTTAATGGAGCAAAAGGTGGACTTGAGCATGATGTATGTCAGAGGGATGGAGAGGGAGAGAGAGAGGAGAGAGAGGGAGAGAGGGGGTAGAAGAGAGGGAGAGAGGAAAAGGAAAGGAGGGAGGGTAGAAGAGGAGAGAGCGATAGAAGAGGAGGGAAGCGAGAGAGAGAGAGAGAGAGAAAGGGAAAAGAGGGGGAAGGGGGGGTTGAGAGGGAGAGAGAGATGAGAGAGAGGGGAAAAGGGAGGAGGGGAGGGTAGGAGGGGGAGGGAGGGAGGGAGAGGGAAGTGGTGTGGGGAAGGGAGGAAGAGGGGGAAGAAGGGGGTTGAGAGGGGGGGAATTTCAGGAAAGGGAAAGGGAGGGGGAGATAAACGAAGGGAAGTGGAAGCGTGAGAGAGTAAGGAAAGGAGATAGAAGAGTTGAAAGACGGGAAGGATAGAAGAGATGGGTAGAAGAAGGAGAGAAAAGAGTGGAAACAGGGGAAAGAAGGGGTAGAGGAGAAATTGGGGAGGAGGGAAGGGATAGAGAAATAAGTGAAAAAAGGAGAGAAAAGAGTGGAAAGGGGGAAGGAGGGGAGAGAAGGGAGTGGAAAGAGGGGAAGGAGGGGAGAGAAGGGTAGAAATAAAAGAGGGGTAAAGGAGGGGAGAGAGGGAGTGAAGAGGGAAGGGGGAGAGAAGGGAGTGGAAAGAGAAGGAAGGGAGAAGAAGGAGTGAAAGAGGGGAGAGGAGGGGAGAGAAGGGAGTAGTTGCAAAGGAGGGGATGAAAGGAGTCAGAAAAGTCGGGGAAGTCGGGGAAGTTCTCAAGTGTGTCTTCCGGCGTCGGATCCCCTCACGCGACGCCCCAAGGCACACGCGCGCTCCTGTTCTTGCGTGTGTTTGTTTGTTTGTTTGTTTGTTAGCTCCGCCCCTAATCTGACAACGGCGTCGAGGGCAAAGGAGGCGACTGGCGACGGGTGCTGAGGGCGCTCGGGTCGGCTGTGGGCGCGGGCGACGTGGGCGTGGCTTAGGGAAAGGGTTGAGTTTGCTGCTTTGCCTTCTTTTTTTTTTTTTTTTTTTGACTTGTGGTGTTCTGGTTCCTGTAATTGTTATTATTGTCGTTGTTGTTGTCGTTATTATTATTATTATTATTATTATTATTATTATTATTATTATTATTATTATTGTATGTTATTATTAGCAAGCAGCAACACAATAGCAATGAATAATAATAATAATAATGATAATAATAATAATAATAATAATTAATAATAATAATAATAATAATACAATAACAATAATGAAAATAATAACAATAATAATGATAATAATAATTACAATAACAATAATATAATAATAATAATAACAATAATACAAATAACAACAATAGTATAAATAATCAATTAATAACAATAATAACAACAAAACTAGTCCTGGCACTGCCCACTCCTCCGCCACAACTCCCGCTGCCATTCTGGTAACAGTATCGCTCGCAGTCGTGCCAGTCCGCGAGCACCGCCACCCTCTTAATTACCCCTCATTATTTCCCTTACGCATTTATTTTTATCACCGCCCCCGCCTCCGCTTTTTGATAACCGCGTAAAACATTTGCGGCTTCGCGGTCACGCCCGACTCACGCCCGTTAAGTGGGTGGCAACGAGGGAGAGAGGGGGGAGGGAGGGAAGAAGGGAGGGAGGGAGGGGGGAGGTTGGGAGGGGGGGGGAAGGGAGGAAAGGGCGGCAGACGGGCGTTCACCTGCGGGGGTTGGGGGGGTTGTTGTTTGTTTGTTTTGGTTGTTGGGGGATAATGGGGGGGAAGATCGTAAGGAAGAGAGAGAGGGGGGGGGGAATGGAAGGAGGGAGGGAGGCGGAGATAGAGAGGGAAAGGGAGGAGGAAAGGAGGAAGTAAATGAAAGGGAGATGAAGAGAGAGAGAGAGAGAGAGAGAGAGAGAGAGAGAGAGAGAGAGAGAGAGAGAGAGAGAGAGAGAGAGAGAGAGAGAGAGGAGAGAGAGAGAGAGAGGAGAGAGAGAAGAGAGAGGAGGAGAGGGAAGAAAGAATTTGAAGCAAGGAGGATGAGGAGGAAGAGGGAAAGCAAGAGGAGGAGAAGGGGATGGAGGAAGTAGGAGGAGGAGGAGGAGATGGAGATGGAGAAGGGGCCTTTGAGGCGGTGTTACTGCCTATACTGAACACGCACACCCATTAATTACCGTGTGTGTTTGGTGTGTCCGTATGTCTGCATGTGCACAGGATGTGTGTACGTGCGTGTGTGAGATGGGAATACTTACACAGAACGCGATGTTATTCTGTTTATTTAATTTATATTATTGTTTATTGCTTTACATCGCTTGCTTTTTTTCTTTTCGTCCGAGTTTCCCCTTCTCCGTCCATTCCCCTCTCCTCTCTTGCTATTTATTTACAGCATTTTGCCATTTATCAGTTTCATTTCCTCCCGCGTCTCTCGCATCTGTCGCTTCGCTAGAGGGTTGGGCAAAGAAAAGGGAATGATGAAAGAGCTAAAGAGAGAGAAAGGGAAAGAGAAAGAAATTGATGTGTATACACACCACACACACACACACACACACACACACACACACACACACACACACACACACACACACACACACTATAATGTTATATATATATAGAGCGAGAGAGAGAGAGAGAGAGAGAGGGGGGAGGGAGAGGGAGAGGGAGAGGGAGAGGGAGAGGAGAGGAGAGGAAGAGAGGAGGGGGTGGGGAGAGCAAATCGAGAGGGAGGGAAAGAGAGCGGGGGGCGGGGGAGAGGGACGAGGGGCGAAGGGTGAAGCCAAAGTTTAATTGAAGCAAATGGGGACAAGACCTCCATCATCACCTCTCTCACCCCCCCCCCCTCTCCCTTCGCACCTCTCCCTCTCCCTCTCCCCTCGCCTTTCTCGCCTCCCCTCTCCCCTCTCCCTCCTCCTCCCTTCTCCCCTCCCCTCCCCTCCCTCTCCCTCTCCCTCCCTCTCTCCTCTCTCTCCCTCTCTCCCTCTCTCCCTCTCCCCCTCCTCCTCTCGCCACTCTCCTCCCCCTCTCCCTTCCTCTCACTCTGGCGATACTGGCGAAGGAAATGGGGAAATAGATCCAAATTGGGGAGGGAAAAGAAGAAGCATTGTAGGAAAAGGAGAGAAGAAAACGAGAGGAACTGAGAGAGGGTGAGAAAGAGAAAAGGAAAGTCAGAGTGAAGAGGAAAAGAAATTTAGACAAAGAGGAGGAAGCGAAAAGGGAGATAGAGCGAGGGAGTGGACGAGAACAGAAAGAAATAAAAGTGAAGAGAGAAAGAAGGGGAGAGAGAGAAAAAGAGAGATCAGATTCCGACGGCTTGACATCGAGAGAAAAAAAACGAGAGAGAGAGAAAAAAAATCAAATTCTCACGGCCATCGAAAAAAAACGAAGAGAGAGAAAAAAAAAATTGACGGCCTGACATCGAGAGAGAGAGAGAGAGAGAGAGACGAGAGAGAGAGAGAGAGAGAGAGAGAGAGAGAGAGAGAGAGAGAGAGAGAGAGAGAGAGAGAGAGAGAGAGAGAGAGCCGACCCCCCCCCCCCACCCCGAGGCGTGGTCCCCTGGACAAGAGGCCCCTTGGTGTCGCGGCGCCGGGCGGACGGGCGGACCTCGCGAGCACGCCGGTAGCTTCCGACCTTGTGTTCGCTACCTCTTATCGGGCTGTCTCTCTCTCTCTTTCTTTCTCTTTCTCTTTCTCTCTCTCTCTCTCTCTCTCTCTCTCTCTCTCTCTCTCTCTCTCTCTCTCTCTCTCTCTCTCTCCTCTCTCTTCTCTCTCTCTCTCTCTCTCTCTCTCTCTCTCTCTCTCTCTCTCTCTTCTCTCTCTCTCTCTCTCTCTCTCTCTCTCTCTCTCTCTCGTCTCTCTCTCTCTCTTCTCGCCTCTTCTCGCTCGCTCGCTCTCGCTCGCTTGCTTAATATAATTAATTTTTCCTCCCCGTCCTCACCTGTTTATCCTCCTCTTCTCCCTTTCACTTCATCCTCTCGTCTTCTCCGCTCCTTCCCATTCCCCAAGTTTACCCCTTCTCCCTTCTCCTCAGGCTTTTCTCACCCACTCCTCCCCATTCCCTCTCCAACCTTTTCTCCCTCTTCTTCTTCCCTCTTTACCCCTTCTCCCTCTTCTTCCTTCCCTTCTCCCCCCTTTTTAACCCTTCTCCCTCTTCTTCCTTCCCCTCTCCCCGCTTTTATCCCCCTCTCCTTCTTCTTCCTTCCCTTCTCCCCTCTTTTATCCCCCTCTCCTTCTTCTTCCTTCCCTTCCCCCTCACCCCCTCCTCCCCTCCTCCCTCCCCTCCACGCCCCACCCTCCACGACACACACGGGGTTTCTCGCAGTTAATTGGCACCCGGACCTGTGTCGGCACCGCCCCTCTGTTGATTGGGAGGGGAGGGGAGGGGGGGCGGAGGCGGAGGGGGTGAGGAAGGGATGGAGAGACGTAGGGAAGGGAGGAGGAGAGGAGGGACGGGCAGAGTGAAGGTGAAGGAGAGAGAGTGTGAGTGGGTGGGAAGGAAGGGAAAGGAAGGAGAGAGAGAGAGGGAAAAAGAAGAGAGAGAGAGAGAGAAGAGAGAGAGAGAGAGAGAGAGAGAGAGAGAGAGAGAGAGAGAGAGAGAGAGAGAGAGAGAGAGAGAGAGAGAGAGCGAGAGCGAGAGCGAGAGAGAGCGGGGGGGGGGACGGGAAGGAGCGTATGTGAGAGACAAATAGACGGATAGATAGATAGACAGATAGCGAAATGAAAGTCGACTCGTGTCGTCGCGCCAGGAACCTTAATATTCACCTTAATATTCACCTCAAGACCAGTAATTAACCCACGTTCTTTTCCCCCGCAGGTGTGTACGACCGAGCGTTCACGCGGCGGCGGGTTAAAGCTGACTGGCGTGAACAGCTTTTGAGAACAGCGGTGAACAGATTTGTTCTCTGTGGCGGTAGGTCAGTCTCGTCGCTGCGAAGGAGAAGGAAAAGGAAATTGGTGGAGGAAAGAAAGAAGAGTTGTTGGAGGAAAGAGGTAGATGAGGTTGGTGGCTTAACTGGGTTTGTTTTTGTTGTTTCTGTTTTAGGTTGTTTTTTTCCCTTTTCTCTTTGGTTTTCTCTCTTTTCTTGTTTGGATTTCGTTCTTCTTTTATTATTTCTTCTTCATTCCATTCCTTCGCTCCGTCTCTCTTTCTCGTTTTCCTCTGTGCCCTGTTATCTGTTTTCCTCTTGCTCCCTTGGCCTTTTCAGTCTCTTTCTCCTCCTCCTCCTTTTCTCTCCCTTTCTCCTTTGTATCCTCTCTCTCTCTCTTCATCTTCCATCTCTTTTTCCTTTCCCTCCTTTCTTTCACCGCTGTATCCTTTCCCTTCTTTTTCTTCTGTAACCCATCCCTTTCTCCTTAATTAATCCATTTTCTCCCTTCTTACTCCCTTCTTCCATTCTCCTTCTTCACTTCCTTTCTTCCATTCTCCCTTCTCACTTCCTTCTTCCCATTCTCCCTCTCACTTCCTTCTTCCCATTCTCCCTTCTCACTTCCTTCTTTCCATTCTCCCTTCTCACTTCCTTCTTCCCATTCTCCCTTCTCGCTTCCTTCTTCCCATTCTCCCTCTCACTTCCTGTCACTTGCTTATTCCCTCCTCTCTCCTCTCGCCCCTTCCCTCCCCCTCCCTTCGCAGTCCTCTTGCTTGGCTGTCTCACACCAATTAAGGAGGGCGGGGAGGAGGAGGAGGAGGAGGGGGGTGAGGGAGAGGGGAAGGAGAGGGACAGAGGGCGTGAGACTACTGCTGTAACAGGGCCTTCCGGGGTCCAAATGGGGTGAGAGGAGAGGGAGAGGAGAGCCAAGGGGGGGAGAGGGAGAGGAGAGGAAGCCCTAGAGGAGAGAGAGAGAGAGAGAGAGAGAGGAGGAGGGAGGGGGGGAAGGGAGATGGCGTAATTGATATGTGGGAATTGTGTCATTGTGCCCTTGTTGGCCGGGCTTTGAAAAGGTGGTGGCCCCGCTGCTGCCAGGGGCTGGAGGAGGCTGTTCCTGCGGCTCTCTCGGGGTTCGATTATATTGTATTGTGTGTGTGTGTATATATATATACTGTATGTATGTGTATGTATGTATGTATATATATGTATATATATGTGTGTATATATATTATATATATATATATATATATATATATATTATATATAATATATATACTATATTCCCTCTCCCTCCTCCCTCTCCNCCCTCCTGCCCCATCCCTCCTCAATACACTCGGGCGAAGAGGAAAGGAGAGAAACCCGCATTTCGCGTTTTTCTCTTGTTTATCGCGCCATATTTTGCTTCCTCGTTTCGCCTGGAGAGGAGGTGTATATGTTAGGCGAGGGAAGGGAGGGGGGGGGGGTATGGTGCCTACAAGTCTCCTCCTCCTACTTCTCCTCCCATTCCCTTTCTTTCTTCTCTCTTCTCTTCTCTTCTCTTCTCTTTCTCTCTTCTCTTCTCTTCTCTCCTTCTCTTTCTCCTCTCCTCTTCCTCTCCTCCCTCTCTCTCTCTTTCTCTTCTCTTCTTCTTCTTCTCTTCTTTCTCTTCTCTCTTCTTCCTTCTCTCTCTCTTCCTCTTCCTCTCTCTCCTCTTCCTCTTCCTTTCTTCTTCCTCTTCTCTTCCTTCCTTTCCTTCTTTCTTCTTCCTTTCTTCCTCTCCCTCTCTCCTCCTCCCTCCTTCCCCTCTCCTCCTCCTTCCTCCCTCTCTCCTCCTCCTCCTCTCCCTCTCCCTCCCTCTCTCTTCCTCCTTCCTCTCCCTCTCTCCTCTCCCTCCTCTCCCTCTCTCCTCCTCCCTCCTCTCCCTCCTCCTCCGTCCGTGTTTCGCCTCGTGTAAGTGTAAGTCGGACCTGCTGCTCTGCGGTTGCTTGCGGTCAGCTTCAGGGAGGGAGGGAGGGAAGAGGGAGAGAGGGAGAGGTAGAGAGGAAGGGAGGGACGAAGGGACGGAGGAAGGGGGAAAGGGGGTGGTAAGAATTGGGATGGGGGATGGGATTAGGCCACGGAAGGTATGAGGGTAGGGGTAGGGGGGAATGGGGGGGTAAGGGGGTGGAGAGAGAGGGAAGGGGAAGGGGATGTTGGGGAGCAGGTGGAAGAAGAGTTGGGTGGGGGGGGTGGGGAGAGGGGGTGATGGATAGGATTTGTCAAGATTTGTCGAGGGGTGGATGGGGTCACGAGCTTCAGGAGGCGGGGATGGGGGTGGGGGTGGGAGGGGGTCAGTGTGTTGTTTGTGGCCTTTTTGTTATTAGCCACGGAGAAGGGGGGGGGGGGGAGAAGTGGTGGGTCTGCGGTGGGAGTTCCTCTCGCTGTCTATCTACTCTATCTACCTTTCTATCAATATCTGTATCTGTACGACTGTTTACCGTTTTCCATTCTCTGGCTTTCGCTCCTATTAACTCCTCTCCCCTTCCCGTTCTAACCCCCTCCCTCTCCTGTATCTCCCCCTCCCTTCTCTCCTTCCCACCCTCCTCTCTCCCTCTCCCTGTATCTCTCCCTCCCTTTCTCTCCTTCCCACCTCTCTCTCCTCTCTTGTCCTTCCTCCCTCCCTCACTCACTCCTTCCTTTCCTTCCTCCTGTCTCTCTCCTTCCCTCCCTTTTTTTTTCCCTCCTCCCATCTTCCTCTCCCGCTCTCTCCCCTTTCCCTTTTCGTTCCCGTCCCTCTCTCCTTCTCCCCTATTTTTCGTTCCGTCCTCTGTCTCTCCTCCTGTCTCTCCATCTCTCCTTCCTCCCTCTCCCTCCCTCCCCCGCCTGGACGTCCCCCTCCCCCGCTTCACCAAACCCCAACCCCGCAACCCCCCCCAAAAAAAAAAAAAAAAAAAAAAATCCCCGTTGACAGAAGGGCTCTTTCCCCGCGGAGGCCGTGACGACCCGCCCGCATTCGCACCGGCGCGAGGGAGAGGGCTGTTGCTCGCCGGCGACGACGAGCGCTGCCGCCTCTGCGACGACCGCCCTCCTCCTCGTGGGGCCGCGTCGTCGTCCTCTCTGACTGCGGGGTTGACGGGCGGGGGGGAGGTGGTGGCGGGGGGGGGCGGGAGGAGGAAGGGTAGGTGATGGTCGGAGGGTTGGGAGGGAGGGGGGTTAGATGGTAGATGCGTAGGAGGTGAATGTAGAGGTAGAGGTGAATGGTAATGTTGAGGGGGCCAGAAGGGTAGATTGTGGTCGATGGTTTGTAGATGGGGGTAGATGGTAGATCGTTGGAGATGGATGGTAGATGCGTAGATGAAGGGTAGATTGCGGTCGATGGTTGATGGATGGAGGGGTAGATGGTAGATGCGTGGAGATGGATGGTGGATCCGTAGTAGATGGATAGTAGATGTGAAGTAGATGCGGTAGGAAGGGTAGATCGCGGTCGGATGATTGGTGGAGGGAGGGTAGATGGTAGATGCGTAGATGACTGGTAGATACGTAGATGCGCTGAGGGTCTTCGGTGATAACGCGGACTCGGGTCAGGCGCCGGGACGGGGTTTGGCGCCGGGGGGTCGAGCGAGCAGGCAGGCGGAGGGGGCGGGGGCGGCACGGTGCCTCCTGTGCCACGTCGCTGCCTCGCTCGGGTTTTTTTTTTTCGTCCTCTTCTACTTTTCTTCTTGTATTCCCTCTTCCTTTCTTCGGTTTGCTTGTGTCGTTTTTTTTTTTTATCCTTCCGTTTTTTTCCTCTTTTTGCTTTCCTCATTCTCCCTCTTCTTGTCTTTCATCCTTGTTCCATCTTCCTATATCCTCCTACGTTTTACCTCCTTCCCCCTTCCTCCTTCCGTCTTTCCTCCTTTAGGCATAAGGGGAAAGAAGAGAGGAAGGAAGAAGAGGAAAGAAAAGAGGAAGAAGGAAGAAGAGGAGGAGGAGGAAAAGGAAGAAGAGGAGGGTGTGAGGAAGCAGTCTCCAGACTTGGCACCGAGCAGCTCTCTCTCTTTGCATTGATCTTATTCCTCTCCTTTGTTTTTTCCCTTCGTTCCTTCTCCCTCTCCTTTTTTTCCTTCCTTCCTTCTCCCTCTCCTTTGTGTTTTCCTTCTTCCTTCTCTCTCCTTTGTTTGTTTGTTTGTTTGTTTGTGTGTTGTGTTGTGTGTGTGTGTTGTGTGTGTGTGTGTGTGTGTGTGTGTGTGTGTGTGGTGTGTGGTGGTGTGTGCGTGTGCATACATACAGACAAACAAACAGACGGAACGGACAGAACAGACATATATAAATCCATCCCATACATAAACATACAAGACCACGCCTCACATGTATGTGTGGTATACATAATAGCAGACAAACAAGCAGACAGGCATACATGCATGCATACATACATAAATATATACATCATAATCATACATACTACAACATCATACATACATATCGAGAGCACGCACGCACACGAGGAAGCATTATCGCTAATGTGTTTGNTCCTCTCTATTTCTTCCTCCTCTCTCTTCCTCGAACTTCTGCTACCTCCGCCTCTTCCTTAACACTTACCCGATCTACTAGTATCACTTGACATTGCTATTTTATACCTTTTTAGTATTTATGATACTATAAATTTGCGGAACTTTCCCTCCAACTATATTATTGTTACTTCCATTGCAACATTTAATTCATTTCTTCTATCTCTAATCTCTATCTCCTATCACATCCCGCATTAACTCTTTCCCCTTCCCTGTCGTCTTTATCAGTATTACGTTTATAATAATTCTTTGCTACTCTCGATCGGTAGTAAACAATTTAATTTTTATGAGATTAATAATTGATTAGATGCATGTATTTATCAGTTCTCCAACGGGTTTCTAAAGAACGGAAAAGTTCTTTCCTTCTGCAATTATTTTCTTTTGTCTTGTAATTGCAATTTGAATTCTGGAGAATTCTTTAGTTTACCTGAGAATTTGCCTGTTCAAATTCCTGGCCGAATGCCTGTCTCTCTGGCTGTCTCTGTTTCTCAAAAAATCGATGGAGTCATTTAATAGAATTTCTGTTCTCGGCACACAATATTTCCCTTCCATCCAAACATGAATAACGTATTTGCAATTCTCCGCTAAAACTAGAGTAACTATCTAGTATAAAGTTAATCTGCTTATGCAACTGTCTGCCTTTAGTGTAAAGGAAGGAAAAATGTATTTGCTTAGAGAGACAGCTTTAGCATGTGATATTTAACAAAAGCTTTACTCTCTGTCTGTCTCCAGAGATAAAAGTCAAGATAATTCATCCTTGCCTTGGGTTCTGCACCTTAAATATTCACATTTTACGGAATCCGCCTAGCTGATGATATACTGTCGGGAAAAAATATTAAATGCATGTCATTTGTTTTTATAAATGTTCGACCTTGCATGTTTAGGTTTTCCTTCAGCAGATGAGGTCAAGTAAAAGAAAAAAGGTATATTTTCATGCCTAGAACTTTGAAGACAGAATAATTACACATTACGCATTTCTGGATTTGAATAAACATTAAATGTAAATTAGTATTAAAGAAAGGGTACGAAAGAATGGAGATAATGAATAAACACAACCATTAAGCATCTCTGCTGGGTTTACGAAGACGTACTTTACATACCTAAGCTGTTGTATGTCTTGCAAGTGCGCCGAGTTAATCTACTCACTCTCACCTTCAACCATGGACAGCGCTCGGGTTTGCGTCAGGTTTTAATGTATGCTTTATTATGCCTGTTGAAGAGCAAGGATGCAAGTGGAGTTCGTAACCTCATTCTGTATGTGAAGGGGGAAGCGTTGGTTCAAAGGAGAGAATGAGGGAAGAAGAGAAGCAGGGAAGGACGGAGAGGGTAAAGGGACAAAGTGGATAGTAGGAAGGAGAAAATGGATGAGGATGATTAAGCGGAGTGTTAGGAAGAGGGGAGGGCAGAAGGTTCGAGGAAAGAGAGAGGAGGGAATAGAAGGAAAAGAAAAAAGGAAGAGAAAGGAGAACAAGAATTGCAGAAAAAAGATAGGCACGCAATAGCATCAGACAAAGAAAAGAAAAAGAAAAAAAGGAAAACTCAATGAAAAAATAACAGACGTGTGTGGAAACAGAAAAGCAAGGTGAGAGAAAATAGAGAAGTAAGATTAACAAACAAACAAGCAAAGAATGCGAGAGAGAAGGGGGTACACAGCATAGAGGAATTAGGGAAGGGGGGAGAGAGCCAGAGGACGAGCTCCAAAGTGGCAGGGGGACGAGGGCGTTCGAGGACCACCGCCAGTCTGGACAGGTCCTTCACCTTTTTCTTATGGGAAGGGCTGTCTGATAACAATGACTTTTAGTGGAGAAGTAAAAGAAGAAGAATAAAAATAGTCCTCTATTTTTTTCTCTCTCTCTCTGCCTCTCACTCTCTTTGTCATTTCCTTGCGCCATACTTTCTTTCTTTTGTCTCCACCCGTCTCTCTCTCTGTGTCATTGTTTATTTGTTTGTTCGTCTGTCTGTCTCTCTGTGTCATTGTCTGTTTGTGTGTTCGTATGTTTGTTTATTTCTGTCATTGACTTGTTTGTGTGTTTAGCTCTTTCTGTCTCTCTGTGTCACTTGTCTGTTTTGGTTTTTCTGTTTGGTTCCGTTTTTCTCGCTCGTCTCGCCTTTTTCCCAAAATATGGAAACCTGATATGTTGGCAAACGAATATATTCTGCTCACGCACTTACACTGAGAAATGAGCTTAAAATTTTACTTAGTAACCAGTACATCACATTCCAAACTGCTTGATTTAAGATATAGTAATATCTTTCTATCATCATTCTAATTTGCAGCGAACATGAATAGAGTAGACCATGGTTTGGCATGTCAGACCAGCAGCAGCGAAGTGGAGTATTAATTTATAGATGGAAAATACAGTTGACGCGCCGACGGTGAAAGCTTCAATTAGCAAATAACGTTTTCTAATTCTGGTAAAATTCGCAAGAGGAACGTGTGAAATCTACATACGTTATCCGTTCATCTCGGCCAGCCTATATGACCATTAGACGCACCCAGAGGATAATGAATAAAATAGGTAAGCGTCGAGGGTCATTCAATGCTAAATTATTATAACCTTTGAAAAGATTATACTTGTTAGTCTTTAACAAGAGCGGATTCACTTTCATAGCGAAAACGGTCTCATTAATACCAAAAATGGAAAGATAAATATTGCATTGGAATTTATGATAATATGATATAATGCAACTATGCCAAAATAAACTATTACTAAACTTAACACACAAACAATCAACACATCCTCGACCAATCCCAATCTCATCTGAATAAGACTAAACAAAACCAACATACAAAAACATAGTTTAAAACTTAATATCCACGATAACAAAACAACGAACTAGTATTTCTACATGTAACTCTAACACAACCGTACACGCATAACTGTTTACAAATATAATCATCAATTATAGTCACAGCGAAAAGATGCACCTCAAAAGACCGTAGCACACGAAAACAGTAAGTAGGCGAACCAGACTCAATCATCACACCACGATGTGAACATATATCATCTTAAAACAGGCCTGGAAAAATGAAAACCAGAAATCTAGATTTGTGTAGCTACACGAATCCAACAATCCAATAGAAGTTAAATAATGCACTCCGCCCACCACAGGACCATATTGTGTTAACGACGCAGCCAGAAAAAACATACGAGAGAAAAAAAAAGGAAATCTACAAGATAATCGCTTTATACGAATATAAAACCAAAATAAATAATAAAGTAAATAAACTATAAAAAGAGACGAAACTCACGGAAGTATGGAGGAATGAGGGCTTTTTGACTGGGATGATAAAAGATAACCAGGGAAAAATAATTTATCAGATAAGAAACATAATTAAGTAATGCGATCAATGAGTTTTATAAGTTAATGTCTTATCAGCTGTTTGTTATAAAGAGTGTTGGTGTAAAACGACACAAACTGAGCTAGCAAGAGAAAGAATATAACTACTGAGAGCTCATATTGTCAGAAAATAAGTGATATTATGGATTGTTGGAAACAATGTTAACATTTTACCAATGTATTAGGGGATATTATATATATTTATGGTTAGGGCCATCGATAATCAGCACAAAACATCAATACTAAGAACTTGAACATACAGCATGAAATACAATTACATACTATCACACACATATACATTACTACGTACATCACAGACTCACAGATACACATATTACAATCTTGATAGGTTCAATGACACTCTATTAATTCACACACACACAACACGGAAGCCATACACAACAAATCGCACACTACACACACACCACACACGATGTACAAATCGAAAAACAAAACCATACAACATTACAAATTCATGCATAATAATGCACTTACAGCAACATCAAAGAATTGAAAACACTCAAAGCATCAATGATAATGATATTTGATATGTGATTTATAATGATTTATAATCAAAAAACTAGGAAAGTTTAAAAATGATAATAACTGATACTGATCAAAAATAAGACGAATAGAGTATCAATTAATAATAATAATTAATAATAAAGAATCATAATAAAATTAATACCATCTATGAATTTACAAATGAACATAATCAAACCAAAAATCTGTTTCTCTGCATCATATAATTTGGATATTGCTAAAAGATAGTGTTAAATAAATTAGAATTATATACATTGATTGCAAATGTGTAAATTATCGTAGAAATAAATTTAGAATGTGTAATATTATTCTTGATAATTTAACAACTCTTATACCGTTTGATCGGACATAAAGTCTGGATAAAATCAGACTTCTAGCAATCTGAATAATTGTTTCTTGGACTTTTAGTTGACGAATTATATCTACAAGGGATAGATTACATCGCACAACACACACACACAGAGATCAGCACACACAACAACACACAACACACACCGACAGACCATCACACAACATACACACACACACACACACACACACACCACACACCCACACAACACAAAACGATTTAATTAGGATAAGTGAATATTTCCTTAAAGAGGCAGCATGATGCATTTCTTATGAAATATCCAATGCTTACGAAACCGAATCATCTTGGCTAGATCGAAGCACTTCATTTCAATTTCCCATAAAAAAGACGAAAGAAATGAGGTTTACACAATCCAGTTCTTTATTTCAGAAGAGGGTTAAATTATATAAGCTTCCTCTGATCATTTTTCTTTTTGTGTGTTTTCTCTCCTACTCTACAATAGAAAGAGAACGAAAAATCTGAGATAACCTGTTTATGATCATATAGATCAAATGAAAAGATATGATTTTATATGTGTTTTTCTTTACTATATTTTGCCTTTAAGGTCTCCCTGCTTATCTCTATGGGATCTGCAATGTCTGTCTGTTGTCTGTATTGTCTCTGCATCTACTCCGTCTCAATTCTCTTTTCTCTGATCTCTCTTTGGCTTTCTATGTATGAGTATGTATAAGTAATAATCATAATAATGATAATAATATCTAGTCAGATATAGATATTATATATATATTAATATTAAATATAGATAAATATTTATATACATTACCTCTCGATATATGATATCTGTAATCATCTTATATTGATTTTCTATTTGTATCTAATCACTACATAATTTCGCCAACAGACGAGACCAGGCTAGATAGAGCGTTAAGTAGCTAGACCATATATAATATCTTTATTTATGTCATCTTTAACATCATTACAACTATCTTAATATCATTTCATCTTATCTCTCATATCTCTATATCGATCATCTTCTCTATCTCTGTGTTATCTACTCTATCTCATCTCTCATACTAGATAATTTCCAGCGGGGCGGACCGAATCAGATCGCTTGACGATCGACGAGCGAGAGCGGCGCAGCGAGCCTTCGGACGGGCCCGAGGCCGCGCGGCGCGCGAGCAGAGACGCGTCCGGACGCGTGCGCGGGAGCAGGGCGAAGGGCGGGGAGCGCAGGGCGCGGGCGAAGCGGGCAGCAGGGAGCAGGGACGACGGGAGCGGGCCGGGAGAAGGAAGCGGGAGAGAAGCGAGGGGCGGGGAGGGCGGGGAGAGCGAGCGAGCGTGGACGCGAGCGACGGCGCGACGCGCGCGGAGGGGCGCGACGCGCGCGCGAAGAGGGAGCGCGAGGAGAGCGGGGCGCCTTCTTCGAAGAAATACACTGCGCGGAACAGACAGCAGACGCGCGCGCAGGAGCAGAACAGGAAGGCGACGATAGCGGAGAGCGCGCAGCGCGAGCGAGAGAGTCGAGGCGCCGAGGAGATGCGGAGAAGCAAGGCACCCGCGCAGCCAGGAGGAAACGGATCGCAGCGTTCGAGGAATGTTCGACGAGCAGAAGGACGATTGGCCGCTTCTCCCACACACCGGGCCACTATCTTCCGTTACTGGTGTATTTGGGTACGACCATCATAACATCACGCCGCCCTGCTCACGCACTTTATCGCCGCCTTACTCTGTTGTATGCCTTAACCTAACCAATCGGCTCTCCACCCCTTTGGCCTCACTTGTACTACCGGACCGCCGTTTCAGGCACCTCGACTATCAATACTTCATTAAATCCACTATCCATAATGATGGTTTCCCTTATGCTGCATTTGGAGCTATTGCTTCCCCTTGGTTTTCCTGGACGAGCGATAATGAAGAACAAGGCAGCCGCGCGTCTAGAAAACAGAGACGCCAGAGAGAGATTATTGTATATCACTGGATAATATATGCCCTGAAAGCTAGCACGCGGGAGTAAAGCAAGAATGATGAGAAGGAGAGAGAGAAAAGGTAGAGAGGAGAGAGAGGAAAGAGAGAGAAGAGGAAAGAAAAAAAAGTAAAAATGGAGGACGAAAGGAAGAAAAATATCTACACACAAGAGGACGAGAGGTATAAAAGGTGCGAATAAAAACACAGAAGAAGGTAATAGAAAGGGACCGAGAGAAAAAAGAGACAGAAGGACAAAAAAAATTCCCCGGGAAAAAAAGGAGCGCTGAAAATTCCCAACTACTATTAAACAGTTGTCGTCATAGCACAATGATCGAAGGCCGGTGCATTTCACACGATTTTAGAGAAAAACAGAGGGGTACCATCTACACAAAAAGACTGGGAAAAAACTAATACTAACAAATTTTTCCACCTGTTGTGAGGGGAGGCGAAAGAGACAAAGAGGTATTAGAAGAAGGGAAGGGGCGGGGGGGGAAAAGGGGATTTGAAACATCCGGATAGATACTTAAAATTAAAGATAAATATAATTGTATATATATATACTATATATATATATTATATATATAATAGTATAAAATTCTATTAATGTATACGACTATTATATAAAGATGTAAGATAAGAATACGATGAAAGATAGATACGAGGATAGATAGATAAGATGATATATATAAGATAATGTACTATGACTGTGGTGTGTGGATGTGCATGTAATATAAAACATATTTAGGCTTAAATATAGTTTAAAGAAATATGAATATAAGATACTATAATAATAATATAAATATACAATATAATATAATATTTGTAGAACATATAATTATAATACTATATAATATTAATATATATATTGTATATATATATATATATATTATATTATATAATATTAATATGTGTGTGTGTGTGTGTGTGTGTGTGTGTGTGTGTGTGTGTGTGTGTGTGATGTGTGTTGTGGTGTGTATGTAATATTTATATATATATTATATATATATATTATAATAATTATATATATATTATTATATATATATATTGTATATGTATATATATGTATATATAATACATAATATATATATAATATATATATATATATATATATATATATATATATATATATATATATATATATATGTGTGTGTGTGTGTGTGTGTGTGTGTGTGTGTGTGTGTGTGTGTGTGTGTGTGTGTGTGTGTGTTGTGTGTGTGTCTGTGTGTGTAATGTATATATATATATATATATATATATATATATATATATATATATATATATATATATATATATATATATATGTATATGTGTATATGTTATGTATAGATATATTATATATATATATATATATATATATATTATATATTGTGTATATGTGTGTGTGTGTGTGTGTTGTGTGTGTGTGTTGTGTGTGTGTGTGTGTGTGTGTGTGTGTGTGTGTTTTGTGTGTGTTTTCTTTTATTAAGCTCAGTATTTCAAATATAAAAAAATAATGAAATTTGTTTTCTACATAGTCTAGAGTCAATTCAGTGAGCAGCTGGCACAAGAGCACTCAAAATTACAATGCCAAATAAATCAAACCTGCAACCTCTTCTTCCCTTCGAACAAAAACAACAGAATGGGGACAACGAGCTACTTTTATTGACTAACTGACAACCCTAGAGTTCTAGCATTTTTTTATTCTTTCCTTTGTTAATCGAAAAGAAAAACAGATGTCAGGAGCGTGCGTTTCTTTTTTTTTTTTTATATCGTCTCAGAGCTACATATTTTTCTTTCTTTTTTCACGTTTCTTTCTCGCAGCCCTTCTGCGTTTTATTTATCTCATCTTCCGTTCGTGATATTTTTTTTCTCTCTCTTTCTTTCGCTCCCTTCCTTCTCTCTCTCTCTATCTTTCCTTGATACATTAGAGTCATTTCTACGATTTATTTATTTCTTCCGCTCATGATCTCTCTCTCTCTCTCTTCTCACTGTCTCTCTGTCTCTCTCTCTCTCTCTCTCTCTCACTCATCTCTCTGTCTCTCCCCCCCCTCTCTCTCTGTCTCCCCCTCCTCTCTCTCTCTCTCTCCCCCCTCTTTCTCTCTCTCTCTGTGTCTCTCCCTCTCTCTCCAAACTCGTGCTTTCTCTTTCTCCTTTTTTATCCTTCTTTTCTCTGCCTGTCTCAGGTATTTCCTACATCGAGGAGGGGAAGAATTCAATTGTGTTGCCGCGGAAATGCAAGATTTGATTACTTTCACGTAAAAAGAGCTTTGAAAAGGGAGTAAAAAAGAAAGAAGAAAGAGGAAGAGAGAGAAAGATAGAAAGATAGATAGACAGATAGATGGATAGATAAATAGATAGATAGAGATAGAGATGGATAGAGAGAGATAGACATAGATAGAGAGAGATAGAGAGAAATAGAGAGATGGCGGGAGAGAGTAGATTGGGGAAGAGAGACTGAATAGAAAATGAAAGAAACGGAAAAAAAAGAAAAAAAAAAAGAAAAAAAAATGAAAACGTAAATGTCTCCTGAATGTTTCTTCAAGCCATTACCTGGTGAAGAAGCGTGCCAGCAATCTCTTGTTCACGACCGCAAGTTATAAGCCACCTTCAGATTCAGAAGGTGCGTCCGTTTTTTTTTTTTTTTTTTTTTTTTTTTTTTTTTTTTTTTTTTGTCCGTGGTATGGATGCAAGCTCGGGCACTTCATCTCCGAATGTGTGTGTGTGTGTGTGTGTGTGTGTGTGTGTGTGTGTTGTGTGTGTGTGTGTGTGTGTGTGTGTGTGTGTGTGTGTGTGTGTGTGTGTGTGTGTGTGTGTGTGTGTGTGTGTGTGTGTGTGTGTGTGTATGTGCGTGTGTGTGTGTGTGTGTGTGTGTTGTGTGTGTTCACCACACGGTATGGCTTTACAGGAATTTATTTGAATTTCTATATAATCCATTTAGTTTCCTGAGATATCTGAAAAGCCATTCATTATCACCTCAAGAAGAAAAGAAGTCTTAATAGCAAGTCAACTGATTCCTCCAGACAAGAAACAGGACCACAGACCAACTGAATAAGCACTCAGGTTGAATAATGTGTAATGGAGGTAGTAAGAGGCGATATCCGAGAGGCGACGGAATATCATGAATAATAGTCATTGCCCATTATGTGCGGTAGAATATAAAGCTATTGATGTTCAGTTTAGTATCCGAAACTAATGCACCCACTTTGCCCCATACATTGACAGTAAAATATACCACAAAACTGACAGAGGCCAAGGTCTTATCAGTTGAAGGAACAACACAGGAAACGCCTGTACTGAGAATATCAGTTCTTTAAAATGAAGTTATGAAACCACTGTCATAATGTGAGCACAAATATTAAAGATTTAAAAAAAAATGTGGTGGTGAGACCTTGTGATATGATATGCTCCTCAAAGAAAATACTTACAAACGCCCAATTTTTCCCTTACTGTAAAGCCTATTAAACGGCCAGTTAACTAAATATAGACTTAAGTTTCTAGAATATCTTGGCGCGTTTAAATTTTCGAACCTGTGGCTCCATGTCATCAGGACCTAAACTTAGCAACAACCCCCAAAATTAAGTGAATTTGTCAAAAATCAGGGAATATTAACACGGAATCCTGACACAAAAGCCGAACTTTCACATCATTTGTTTTTTACAAGTTCAGGAGGAATGGCTCCGAATGCTAAAACTTTACACAAGTTTAGCTGATGTAGAGAGAGAGAGAGAGAGAGAGAGAGAGAGAGAGAGAGAGAGAGAGAGAGAGAGAGAGAGAGAGAGAGAGAGAGAGAGAACAAGTAACCATATAGATGCTTCCTTTACTGCGCATTAGGGATGTCGATGATGAACCCTCTTTCTCTGTGAATGACATGAAATAACGGCCGCTGAGAGTCACATAAAAACACAGTCAAATGAATGAAAACGGTAAGACCTGTAATGCAACTTGCAAAGTACAGATTAAGTAATGAATCGGAGCGCATGCATGACTGAAGAGAATATTAAAGGCCATGTGTCTAAAAAAGTAGTAGTGGCACTAGTATTAGTAATAATGGTAACAGCAGTAGTAGCAGTAATTATTGTAATAGTAGTCGTAGTGGTAGTAGTAGTAGTAACAGTTGCTGTCGAGGTAGTAGCAGTAAAAGTAGTAATAGATTTAGTAATAATAATTTTAGAAGTAGTTGTAGTAGTAATAATAGTAGGTTGTTGTAACAGTAGTATTAGTAGCAGTAACATTTGTAGAAATAGTAGTAGTAGTATTACTAATTAAAGTTTTTAAGGTAGCAGTGGTGCAAGTAATGGTAGTAGTCGTAAAGTAACAACTTAACTATCAAAAGCGAACTCATCAAAAGAGACAAGAGTTGTCCGAAGTATTAAAGGTTTTTGGCCCTTGCTCTGCATCTGAGCTTTCCAACCTCTGGCTCAACGTTATCGTGGCTTAGCTCTACCAGCAGCTTGTAAGTGATTGGAGATGGATAACAACGTTCAAAACAGAGATAATGGTACTTGCATACCATTATTGTTTACACATTCAGGAATTGGCTCGCTGAAATCATGCCGAGAGAGAGAGAGAGAGAGAGAGAGAGAGAGAAGAGAGAGAAGAGAGAGAGAGGAGAGAGAGAGAGAGAGAGAAGAGAGAGGAGGAAAGGAGAGAGAGAGAGGAGAGAGAGAGAGAGAGGAGGAGTAGAGAGCAGGAGGAGAGAGAGAGAGGAGGAGAGAGGAAGAGCCGAGAGAGAGAGAGTCACCCCATCTTTATGCGACTTTTCGAGGTAATAAATNTTGTCGGTCTTTCTCTCTCTCTCTCCTTTCCCTTCTCTTCTTTCTCCTTTCTTGTCCTCTGGTTTTTCTCTCCTTTTCTTCGGCTCTCCTTTCTCTCTCTCTCTCCTCTCTCTCTCTCCCTCTCTCTTCCCCTCCCTCTTTCTCTCTTCTCCCTCTCCCTCCCCCCCCTCTCTCCTCTCTCTCTCTCTCTCCTCTCTCTTCTCTCTCTCTCTCTCTCTGCCTCTCTCTCGTTCCCTTTCTCTCTCTCTCTCCCCTCTCCCTCCCTCTCCTTCTCTCTCTTCTCTCTCTCTCTCTCTCTCTCTCTCTCTCTTCTCTTCTCTCTCTCTCTCTCCCCTCTCTCGTCTCCCTCTCCTCTCCGCGCTCTCTCTCTCTCTCTCTCTTCTCTCTCTTCTTTCTTCTTCTCTTTCTTCTTTTTTCTCTTTCTTCTCATCTCTCTCTCTCTCTCCCTCTCTTCTTCTCTTCTCTTTCTCTCTCTCTCTCTCTCACTTCACTCACTCACTCTCTCTCTCTCTCTCTCTCTCTCTCTCTCTCTCCTTCCTCTCTCTCTCTCTCTTTCTCTCTCTCTCTGTCTCTCTCTCTCCTTTCTCTCCCTCTCTCCTCTCTCTCTCTCGCTCTCTTCTCTCTCTCTCTCTCTCTCTCCTCTCTCTCTCCTCCTCTCCCTCTCCTGTGTTGTTCCAGTTTGTGTGTGTGTGTGTTCTGTTTCAGTGGTTTTGTGTGCTCTAATTCTATTGCCTTCAACATTTACACCGTCAACAGATGTAGAAGATGTATGATGAGTGAGAATGAATATCTTCACAATGCATATATTTTCCGACGAAAATATATTCGAAAACCGTTTAAATACATCTCTTTTGTATTGTGCGAAGATATTCCTTCTCGTTCACAATTTTTCGACTTTCTATTCCCTTGTCATCGGTGTTTCTATCCTTGAAGGGATTCCACCACCAAAACAAAGATAGAAAGATGAATGGAAAAAATACCCTACCTTGTTGATGCATGGGTAGAAAATCCTGTAATTCACAAACTAGATTTATTTCAATAGATCTGGTTGGTTTATTGTGGATTTTTTCTACCGTAGATAAAAAGACAGGCAAGGTAGTTAAATACAGGATAACAGAATGACACGAAAGAGGAAACAGAGAGAAAATCAGCTGATTCGTTTTCTTCGATTTCATTTTATTTGTCGATTTGTTTCTTTATCTATTTATCTATTTTTTGTTTATTCATTCATTTTGTTTATTATTTGTTATTTTATAGCGTTCGGAGGACAGCTCAAGATCACGTCGCGAATTTTTTGTTTATGTTTGAAGGAAAGAAAGTTTTCCCATCGTTCAAATCTTCTGAATTATTGACGTTTATCGAAAGAAACAAAAACAAAAAACTTCTGTGTAGTTTGCGGGATCTTCAACCTTCTCTTGGCCGACCCCATAACCTTTTGGAAAATCGCTGTTATTTTGAATAATTTTCCTCGTGTTGTTCTTTCTCATTCTTCCTCATTATCTTACATCACCGTGTCTCTCTCTATGCGGTAAGCCAGATGGAAGACTGTTTGTTATGTGGGATATTTTTTTTTCTCTCTCTCAGATGAGGCAAGCAGTTCTGGATTATATGCTTTGGTTCTCGTATCATTTCTTATTTTATTCTTTTCTCTCTGTCGTTTATTTGTCTATCTCTGTGAGTTTTTCTTTTTCTTTCTTTCTCTCTCTCTCCCTCCCTTAATCTACCTCCAGCTCCCCCTTCCCCTACTCTCCCTTCCTTCCCCTCCTCCTTCTTTATATCCCTCCCTTCGTCCTCTTCCTCACTCCCCCTTTCTCCCTCTCCCTTCTGTCTCATCTCCGTCCCTCCCTCCCTCTCCCTTCTGCCTCTCCTCCCTCTCCCTCCCCTCCCTCTCCCTTCTGCCTCTCCTCCCTCCCTCCCTCTCCCTTCTGCCTCTCCTCCCTCCCTCCCTCCCTCCTCCCCTTCACCTACAAGTGTGAGAATTCAGTCACAGACTCCCCCCCCCCCCGCGAGTGAGTTTCCAAGCCATAAAGCACAATTAGAGCCGAGGAGAGGGTCTGGCTGAGGCCTAGGTGCCTCCGGAGCCTCATCCACCTGGGTTGTGTGAGGCATAATATTACAGCTCTTTAGTTAATGGGTTTGGTCTCGTCCCTCACGCGGGCGGGTGAGGATGGTGAGGATGGTGGGCGAGAATGGCAAGCTGAGGGGAAGGCATTATTTTTATTATTATTATTATTATTATTATTTTTTTTTTTTTTTTTTTTTTTTTTTTTTTAGTTCTTGTTTTTTTGGGGGTGGGGGGAAGTGTGTTTGTAGGGAGGGGGAGATTTGTGTGTGTGTGTGTGTGTGCGTGTGTTTATCGTGCCGATGTAAGGTTACTGTGCCATCGTACTTGCGCATTCATACTCTGCCTTGTCTGGGTTCTACAACCACTTCTCTACCGGTTCTTCCCTAGTATGTTGGTATCGATGTAGAGAAAGAATAGAGTGGGGAGGATGAAGGCCAGGTCAGGAGGGGAGGAGATAGAGGAATAGAAGGATAATAGGCAATGAGATGTCTCTTCTACACCTAAGTTATTAAGTCGTGAGAGATGTTTTTGTTGTGGATGTTCCTATTCCAATGCTATTATCGTTCCTGTTGCTCTAATGTTATTTCTACGATAGGTTTTTACGGTAGCACTTGATAATACGTTTATCAGCATTTCATTTACGTCTGTGCTTTTTTTACCCTTGATATAAACTGAGGGAAGATACAGCGTAATGCACCAGATGAAAAAAATAGACGTTTCCATAACCTGGATCCGTATCGGGTCAGACCCTTTCCCCGCGACGTGTCAGCTTTACCATAAACAATTTTTTCTCCAATAATACGAATCCAATTGGCCGTCTGTCACCGTAATTTCGATAGATTATGGCCGGCGAGCTCGTAAACACAGCCGGCGGGGCTTTTGTGGCATTTTGGCGCCGGCCGATTCACCTCTGGCTGAGCCCTGGCCGCGATTTTTATACCTGTCTGTCCATCGGGAGCGGCGATAACCCCTTTAGGAGGCAACATTTCATAAGCGGGGGTATTTTTAGGCTTTTTTTTTTTTTTTTCTTTTTTTTTTGGTATGTATTTCGGCACGTGTTGTTTCGTCTTCGTCTCGGCTACCGGGCCCGTCGGTTCTTTAATCGTTTTGAAAAATACCCGGGCTGATGAACACCTGGAACACCTGGAATTTCTTTTAATTGGTGGTTCGCTCGCCTCAGCTCGTCCAAACAGCAGCGCATAAGGAGGAGGGTTTTGTATTTTTTCCTTCTTTTTTGGGATGTATTTCGGCACGTCAGTTCTTTAATCGTTTGAAAAATACCCGGGCTGGAGAACACCTGGAACGTTTGAAATACCTGGGATGATGAGCACCTGGAATTTCTTTTAATTGGTGGTTCGCTCACCTCAGCTCGTCCAAACAGCAGCGCATAAAGAGGAGGGTTTTTGTATTTAATCACGAACTTGGCCTCGTCGCTGAGAGTCCCCTCGACGGCCCCTTCGCCCGGCGTCCCAGCAGGAAGGAAGTGGGAAAGCGTGTGCTCGCTGGACACCTTTCCCGGTAAAGGTAGGAGGAGGTAGGAGCGAGGGCGGAGGAATAACGGGCAAGGAGGAGAGAAAAAGGGGAAGGAGGAAGGAGGCAAAGAGGAAGGCGAGAGAGGGCTTGGGGGGATCGATCAGCAGCGAAGACGAGGCTCAGGGACCTCTTGGGCTTTGTTGAACTCTTGTCGCACTTTTTTCAATACCATTTTTTTTTTTTTTTTTTTCGAAAAATTTATTTGAGGATGGGTTGGGTGGAGGATTCGAGGCGTCGGTTTTGGTTCAGTGGCATGTGCTTAGAACCGCGGGTTTGATGTCCTTTGAACCAAAACGTGCGAATTTTTTTTTCAAGACGTGTTCATTGATTTGATTTGTTTGTTATTTATTGTCAGCTTACTTTTTTATTCAGTTTATTGTTTTTATTTATTTAGGTATTT
>NW_020871920.1:199934-204934 GCF_003789085.1 Penaeus vannamei
TAATCATACAATCCTCGTTCCTTCTCTTCCTTGTCTCTTATCGATCATTTAATCCTTTTTCCTTCTCTTATCTCGTTCTCATTTTAACTCCTCTTACTTTTTCTCCCTTTTCTTTTCTCCTCTTTCACTTTTTCTTCTTTCCCTTCTTTCTCCTTGTCATGTTCCTCCTCTTCCTCGTCCTCTTCTTACTTTTTCTTCTTCTGCTCTCCCTTTCTCTTTGTCATCTATCTCTTCTTACTCTTTCTAACTTTATTTCCCTTCCTATGCACCGCTCACACATTTATATAATAATCTATCTATCTATCTATCTATCTATATATCTATATATATACATTTATTATTCATATCTATCTATCTATCTATCTATCTAATATATATATATATATATATATATATATATTATATATATATATATATATATGTGTGTATGTGTATGTGTATGTGTATGTGTATGTGTGTGTTATGTGTGTTGTGTGTATGTGTGTGGTGTGTGTGTGTGGTGTGTGTGTGTGTGTGTGTGTGCATAAGTTATTTACATAATGTATAATTTGCGCACACACCATTCACACACACAACACACACACACACACACACCACACACACACACAACACACAACACACACACACTACACACACACACACCACACACACTCAAACATTACGTGTTGGCATATGTAGGCCTATGGATCAGAATATTTTGCATGAATACAGACCAAAATGCCGCTTAACATACATTTGCGTAAATCATGATATTACATTACTAAACCCTGCTCGATTTCCTATCAACTCGAAATGCGCCATATCTGCACCAGCACGCAATACGCACATCGCACACATACAACCACCGCATACGCACACAAGCACCGCATACGCACATAAAACCCGCACACAAGCACCGCATACGCACATAACACCGCATACACATCACCACCGCATTACGCACACAACGCATACCGCTAACCCGCACAACAACACCACCGCATACGCACATAAAACCCGCCAACGCACATACACACCACCGCATACGCACCACAAGCACCGCATACACACATAAACCCGCACACGCAGCCACCGCATACGCACCACCTCCACGCAACCGCACGCACATAAACCCGCACACAAGCACCGCATACGCAGCACACAACACCCGCACACATTACACCACCTCATCATTACCCGCACATCCTCATTAAAAAAAAAAGAGAGAGAAAAGGAAAAAGAAAAATTACCGCGCATCCATATTTAAAAAAAAAGAAAAAAAAGAAAAAAGAAAATATTGCCGCTGATCCTCATTTAAAAAAATGAAAAAAGGGAAAAAAGAAAATATTACATCATCGTTGGAATATATATCGTCGTGTTAACTTCATGACGGATTCACGGTTCCATTCCGACCGGTTCAGAATTCGCTGGGAAATCCGAGGCTGCCATTTCATCCCGCTGTTTGGGTGGGGGGGGGGGGGGGATTTTTTTTGCGATGGTGAAGTGCGCTGCTTATTTCTGACGGACTACGTGGAAAGAGAAAGGATTTTTTTTTTTTTTTTTTTTGGGGGGGGGTGGGGTGGGAGGGGTATTTGAGAGTGGGGGTTGTGGGGGAGGGGAGGGGTGATTTTGTTGTTTTCTCTCGTTTTGACTCGCCCCCTAAAAAAAAGATTTGTAAAGAAATGTTTTCTCTCGTTTTACCCCCCCCTCCCCCCCCCCAAAAAAAAAAGATTTGGAAAAAGAAAAAATCAAAGGGTATTTGTTTTATGTCGTATTACTTCCTCCCTCAAAAATGATTTGAAAAAAGAACCTCAAAGGTGCATTTGCTGTCACACACACATCTCTCTCTCTCTCTCTCTCTCTCTCTCTCTCTTTCTCCTTTTTTGTTTATGTCTTTTTGTTTGTTTGCTTGTTTTTAATTTTAAATGTTTGTCTTTCTGTTTCTCGTTCTCTCTCTCTCTCTCTCTCTCTCTCTCTCTCTCTCTCTCTCTCTCTCTCCTCTCTCTCTCTCTCTCTCTCTCTCTCTCTCTCTCTTCCTCCAAATCTATGTGTTTATTTATCTGTGCTAGCTTTTTTGTTTGTTTAAATGTTTGTATGTCTCTGTCTGTCCGTCTCTTTCTCCGTCTCTCTCTCTCTCTCATATATATATGTATATATACATATTTGTATGTATATATACATAGATATATGTATATAGATAGATAGATACATCCATACATATACAAATGTATGTCTTTATGTTTGCACACACACATACATACACACATGCTAACACACGCGGATCTGTGTGTGCTACATAGATTATATATCAGATAAAATCCTGTTACTAAAGCATAGGAAAAGAAGAAGAAAAAGACAAAAACATTCTAAAACGTTCCAATTAGACAGCAAGAAGTTTTCTTCATTGCAGGAACAAAACATCAGTTCCAAAGGCATTTGTTCTAATTACTTGTCACAGTGTATAAGCTACAAAGAAAGAGAAAAAAAAGTGACTGCATGGGTACGCAAGAATTGATGATTTGCGAAATCTGAAAAACTGTCTGCGTGTTCTGTGTGGCATGCGGCGAGCAGCTGACATATTTGTCATCTCTTCCATCAATATTTCAGCTAATTGCCTTTGGGAAAGTGTGCAGCGTTGATTAATTACTTGCAGAATTATGCTGTGACCTTTCTGTGATGGAAGGGAAAGCCACAGTTTTTGCTCTGATAGGTCTCGTGGTGTCGGTGGATGACGGTGATGTCAATTGATGTACGTAGATAACCACTTTGGATCAGCTGTTTTGGATCAGCTGTTTGCAATCAGATGTGTGTGTGTGTGTGTGTGTATGTGTGTGTGTGTGTGAATATATATGTATATATGTATATACAGAAATGTGTATATATATGCATATATCACACACACACACACACACACACACACACACACACACACACACAACACACACACACACACACACACACACACACACACACACACACACACACACACACACACACACACACACACACACACACACACACACACACACACACACACACACACATATTTCTCCTGCCCCTGCATGCCGTTCTTACATAGGCCACTCCTCCCGACACCAGATCCTCCCAAAAGACACCAGCAGGATAAGACCAGCGACTCACCAGTCTCATCCCCGAGGCAGCGAGTGTCACAACAGAGCTGCTGCTGCCCAAATGAGGCCCCGTTTGTCATTTGGCGATATTGGGCCATAAATGATAGGGGGGGATATGGCATTAATCAGGTCTATTACGTGCAATTAGCGGGACTAATGCTTTTTCACTTCAAAAATGTGAGGTGTACATAGACGCGGACACACACAGACACAGACACACACATACATACATAGACACAGAAACACACAAACACAGACAGACACACACACACACACACACACACACCACACGCACACACACACACACACACCACACGCACACGCACACGCACACACGCACACGCACACGCACACACACGCACACACACACACGCACGACGCACACGCACACACACAACACGCGCCACACACACACACACACACACGCTCACGCCACCAACACACACACACAAACACGCACGCACACACACACGCACGCACGCACGCACGCACACACGCACGCACGCACGCACGCACACACACAAACACGCACGCACACACACACATGCACGCAGGCACACACACACGCACGCACGCAACGCACGCACACACACACACACACACACACACACACACATAAACCGTGAGAGAAAAGGAGAATAAAAGAGGAAAGTAACAAATAGAAAAGCAATGAAGAGCGAAAGGGTAGGGGGGTGAGGAGTGGGGGGGGGTATAGGTAGACAGTGAAGGGGAAGAGGGGCGGGGTAGAGGTGGGGGTATGGGAGGGGGGGGCGGTCAGCGGGGGAATAAATGCATTTGGATGTGATTTTTGAGTTTTTCCGTCGAGTAATTGCAGCTTTGAGAGCCAGCGAGGCGTCTCCTCGGACCTCCCCCCCCCTCCCCTCTCCCCTCTTCCTCTTCCTCTCCCTCTCCCTCCCCCTTCCTCTCTCTCCCTCCCCCCTCCCTTCCATCCTCTCCCTCTCCCTATCCCCCTCCTCTCCCCCTATCCCTCTCCCTCTCTCTCCTTTCCCTCCCCCTCCCCTCTCTCTCTCCCTCTCCCTGCCCTTTCCCCTATCCACCACTCCCTCCTCCCTCCTCCCTCTCCCTCCCCTCTCTCCCCTCTCCCTCTCCCTCCTATCCCTCTCCCTCTCCCCCTCCTCTATCCCCTATCCCCTCTCCTTCCCCCTATCCCCATCCTCTTCCCCCTATCCCTCTCCCTCTCTCCTCTCCCTCCTCCTCTCCCCTCCCTCTCTCCCTCTCTCTCTGTGCCGCAAGGAATGGCGGACTCGTCGACCGTCGATGATTCCCAATTTGATGCTGGACGAATTTCGATTGATTATCCTGTGCTCTTTGTGCGGTGGGGGGGGGTGGGGGGAGGGGGCGTGGGGGAGGGAGGGAGGGGGGGAAGGGGGGGAGGAAGGAAGGGGGGAGGAGGGAGGGGAATGGATGAAAGGGGAGAGGGGGAAGGGGGGAGGGAGGGAGGAAGGGGGAGGGAGGGAGCATGGGGGAAGGGGGAGGGGAGGACATGATGGAAAGGGTGGAGAAGGGGAGGGGTGCATGGGGGAAGGGAGGGTTGAGGGGTGAATAGGGGGGGAGGGAACGTGCTCTCTTCTCTCTCTGACCCATTTCGGAAATTGGTCCAACGGCCGGTGGGCGGGGACGTAAGTGGGCGTTGGTGATTTTGCTTATTTCTCTTTCGTTTTTTTTTTTTTTTTTTGGGGGGGGGGGAGGCGGGATTTGAATTGGTATCAGGGCACATTTTTTCTATATATGGAGTTGACGTGAGATTTTTTTCTCATTTAATCGGATTTTCCTTCCTCTTCCTCTTTCCTTCTTTCCTTTCCTCTCTCCCTCCCTCCCTTCATCCCTCCCTTTCCTCCTTCCTCTTCCCTCCCTCTCCCCCTTTTCACT
>NW_020871920.1:209934-219746 GCF_003789085.1 Penaeus vannamei
TGGGAAAGGTGGCCAAAAAAGGAAGAATATATGGAAATAGAGAAAAAGGGAAAATGTAGAAAAGCTTTGGAAATTTTTAAAAAGTGGAATAAAGCAAATAAATAAACAACAACGAAAAGATGAAGAAACGCGAAGGAAAAAGAAAAAATGGACAGAAGAGAGACATGGACAAAAGATGCAGAAAAGCGAAGAAAAAAAAAAAGATAAAATGAAAAAGAGCAAGGAAAAATGAAGTAAAAATGAAAAATAGAAAAAGAATGGAGAAAAACAACGACAAAAAGAAAAGCAGAGAAAAAAATAGGCCCAATGGGAGAAAAAAAGGAAAGAATAGACAAAAAAAGAAAATGAAAGGAGAAAATCAAAGGAAATAAGAGAACAAAAAAAGAAAAGCAAAGGAAATAATAGAAAAAAATAGAGAAAAGTAATTTAAAGGGGAAAAAAAAAAGCTTGGACAATCAGAATCGAGAGAGCCAGGAAGCGTCGGCCTGGGTCAGGGGCGTCCGCCACTGCCCTGACCTTGCCCTTGGTCCGAAGGGGGGGGGGGGGGAGTAGGAGGAGGTCCTTTCCTAATCCTGCAGGAGAGGCTGATGTGTAAGGGGGGAGTGAGAGAGTGTGAAAACGAGCATGTGTGTACAGTAAGTGTGCACGTTTGTATATGTGCACACTTAAAGTACTTACATGCTCGTTCTCACTGTCACTCCCCTTTGCGCATCTTGTATATATGTGGGTATGTGTATGCACTTTGCTCTAAATGGTTAAAACATACATATACACGCGGACACAGAAAGAAACTCAGTAACGAAATAGACAAGAGAAAAAGAGATCGCGAGTTAGTAGTAGAGAGAGAGAGAGAGAGAGAAAGAGGAAGAGAAAGAGAGAGAAATGGAGGAAGAGAAAGAGAGAGAAAAGGAGGAAGAGAAAGAGAGAGAGAGAGAAGAAGAAGAAGAAGAGATAGAGAAAGAGAGAGAAATGAGAAAGAGAGAGAGAGGAAGAGAAAGAGAAAGGAGGAAGAGAAAGAGAGAGATAGAACTAGAGACCGAGACGTCGAGAAAGAGAGCGAAAGAATGCAAGCTCTCGCTCGTCTCCCACCGCTGGCACGAGGCAAACATCCCCCTTCCCAAACAGCATGAAGCTTAAGGTGTTTTTATCACCGGGACCGAATCGGACGCGTCACCCGGGGGGGAGTAAGGTCGGCCGAGGACTCCCCCGGGGCGACGAGGACAAGGAAACCGCGGGGAGAGAGGGGGAATAAAAGGTCTTGTCTTTGCATTTTCGTTCTTTTTTTCCTTTTTTTCCTATTTCTCTTTCTCTTTCTAATTCTATTTTTTTCTGTTTTTTTTCTGATCTATTCTTTTTCTCTGATTATTCTTTTTTTTCTGATTATTTTTTTCTGATTCTTCTTCTTATTTTTTTTCCTAATTCTTCTATTTCTCTCTTTCTCCTCCTCCTAATCGTTCTATATCTCTCTCTCGCATCACCCAGTCTTCTAGTAAACCTAATGAAAATCTAAAAAAAAGAGAGAGAAAATGAAAATCTAAAAAAAAAAAAACTTGGTTTGGAAATATAAATAAAGAAAGTCAGCTTAAGACGTAGTTCACAACAGCTATTTCTCTCTCGCATCATCACCCAAGATTCATGAAAATCTAAGAAGAAAAAACGGTTTGGAATATAAATAAATAATAATAATAATAAGAAAGTCCGCTTAAGACGTAGTTCACAACAGCTGTTTCTCTCTCGCATCATCACCCAAGATTCATGAAAATCTAAAAAGAAAAAAAAAACAGTTTGGAAATATAAATAAATAGACAAATATAAATAAATAAATAATATGAATAAGAAAGTCCGCTTAAGACGTAGTTCGCAACAGCTGTTGGATCGCGAGAGGCGAGGTCTGCTGTGCGTCCTGGTCCTCCGCTGCAACTCGCTTCTCCTCAAAAGAAGTTCCTAATTCTCACGACAAACTTCTTTAAGCAACACGAAGCTGATGGAAGTTGAACTTGCAGGCTGAGTGATTGCAGTGTTTGTGTTGATTATGTAAACAGCGTGTGTATCTATCTATTTGTGTGTGTGTGTGTGTGTGTGTGTGTGAATGTATGTATGTATGGAAGTGTGTGTGTGTGTCATTCCGAAGGAGGAATCCCCTAAAAAGCGCAAAGGTAATATTCTCTTTCAAAATTCCCGCGCCGCTCAGGTGGAGGGAAGGGGATACGCAGGGCTAATATTTTTATTGCTCCGCCCATGTTTACGGCGGTTAAAAGCATCTTGGATTATCCTCTCTCTTTGTTATTATTTCTTTCTTTTTTAGTTTTTTTTTGTTATTTCTTTCTTTTTTGTTATTTCTTTTTTTTTGTTATTTCTTTTTTTTCATTATTTTTCTTTTTTATTATTTCTTTCTTTTTATCATTTCTTTCTCTTTTTTTGAAGTGTCATGGAGGGATATTTTCCGGGCGTCGTCTTGCTGTCAGGAACGGCCATTTTGTTGGTGTTTTATTTGATGTTGTTGTTGTTGCCGCTGCTATTGTTTTTGGTTTTGTTATTATTGTTGTATGTATCGTTGTTATTGTAGTTGTTGCTGCTGTTGTTGTTTTTGTTGTTTGCTGTCGCTGTTGTTATTTGCTGCTATGTTGTTTTTGTTTTTGTTGTTATTGCTGTTGTTTTTCTCGTTATTGTAGTTGTTACCGTTGTTGTTGTTGTTTTTGTTGTTGCTGTCTCTGTTGTTATTTGTTCTTACGCTTTTCTTAATGTAATTAGGTTGCAACAGAGTATACAAGCGACCCGCCACTGCCTTCTCCTTCACCCTTTATCTCTCGACGCCAATTAATCCCCAGATCTCGTCCTCGCGGGTGAAAGGGGGCGTGCGAACCGTGCTGATGACAACGGTTCCGCTTTAGACGAAGATTTATGCGAAATGGATGATTTAAGCGGATATTCCTTTCGTTCTCGGCTGGGGGTGTGGGGGTGGGTGGGTGGGTGGGTGGGGGGTGGAGGGGGGTGTGGGGGTATTCGTACCTACTTCTGCTCTCACCTTTTGGGGATGGTATTAATAGGATTTAGGTATTATCATCACAGGCGTCGAGTATCACCTTAAACACCTTGAATTTCCTGAATGAATATCTTCGCAATACGAGAGATGTGTTTGACTGGTTTCAAGGATATCTTTCTGACGGAAATGTATTCGAAACCGGCCAAATACATCTCTTGTATTGTGAAAATATCCGAAAAATACATCTCTTGTATTGTGATATCCGAAAAATACACCTCTTGTATTGTGAAAATATCCGAAAAATACGAAAAAATAATCTCTTGTATTGTGATATCCGAAAAATACACCTCTTGTATTGTGATATCCGGAAAATACATCTCTTGTATTGTGAAAATATCCGAAATACACCTCTTGTTTGTGAAATATCGAAAATATCCTCCGAAAAATACCTCTTGTATTGTGATATCCGGAAAATACATCTCTTGTATTGTGAAAATATCCGAAAAATACATCTCCGAAAAATACACCTCTTGTATTGTGAAAATATCCGAAAAATACTTCTCTTGTAGTGTGAAGATATCCGGAAAATACATCTCTTGTATTGAGAAAATATCCGAAAAATACACCTCTTCTATTGTGAAAATATCCGAAAAATACATCTCTTGTATTGTGAAAATATCCGAAAAATACATCTCTTGTATCGTGAAAATATCCGAAAAATACATCTCTTGTATTGTGAAGATATCCGAAAAAAAAATCTCTTGTATTGTGAAAATATCCGAAAAATGCATCTCTTGTATTGTGAAAATATCCGAAAAATGCATCTCTTGTATTGTGAAAATATCCGAAAAATACAGCTCTTGTATTGTGAAGATATCCGAAAAAATACATCTCTTGTATTGTGAGAATATCCGAAAAATGCATCTCTTGTATTGTGAAAATATCCGAAAAATGCATCTCTTGTATTGTGAAAATATCCGAAAAATACATCTCTTGTATTGTGAAAATATCCGAAGAATACATCTCTCGTATTGTGAAGATATCCGAAAAAATACATCTCTTGTATTGTGAGAATATCCGAAAAATGCATCTCTTGTATTGTGAAAATATGAAAATATCTCTTGTATGTGAAAATATATACATCTCTTGTATTGTGAAAATATCCGAAGAATACATCTCTCGTATTGTGAAAATATCCGAAAAATACAGCTCTTGTATTGTGAAAATATCCGAAAAAATACATGTTTTGTGAAGATATCCAAACCTTTATATCTAAATATCTAATATTTATATCTTTATATCTTTAATATCTAAACCTTTTCCACATTTGTCGACACGAATACGGTTCAAGCTTGAATTTCATCAAGTTCCTTCATCCTACAGCCTTCGCCGGGGTCAATCCTCCCCATATCCTCATATCCTGCGACATATGAGGAGAAATAGGCTTTTCAAAATAGCCGATTGAATTCACTCCAGTGGCTCCAGCGCGACGCCTCATAACGGCACTCATAAATGGGGTCCTGCGATGGGACTCTGTGTTGCGGAGGTCTCGGAGGAATGGCTTTGTGGCCCGGATCGAGAGTGAGGCCGAGTTAGAGATTGAGATTGAGACCGAGATCGAGATCGAGACCGAAACTGAAGCTGAGATCGAGAATGAGACCGAAGCCGAGATCGAGACCGTTTGAGACCGAGATTGAGACCGTGACCGAAATTGAGACAGATTGAGACCGAGACCGAAACTGAAGCCGAGATCGAGACTGAGACCGAGATTTAGACCGAGACCGGGATCGAGACCAAGCCCGAAAAGAATCATCAGACCGTCAGGGAAATTCCATTCCAAAAGCACTAAGATAAATTGAGTGATGCAAGACGTTAGAAAAAAAATCTGTGAAGTTCTTTTTTACACATTTTCATCGTCCTTTTTTCCCACTTTTCATGTGTTTGTAGATGTTACTGGAAAGACAAGTGGGTGGCGTGGGTGGGGGTGCGGGGGGGTAGGGGGTGAATAAAGGTAGGGGTGAGGAGATCTCTTGCGCTTTTCCATATTCTTTCTCTCTCTCTCTCTCTCTCTCGCTCTCCTCTCCTCTCCCTCTCTCCTCTCCTTCTCTCTCTCTCCCTCTTCTTCTCTTCTCTCTCCCTCCCTCCCTCCCTCCTCCCTCCCTCCCTCCTCCTCCAATAAAAACAAATATATATATTAATAGTGTTGGCGTGGCATGCGAGGGAGTCCTCCGCGTCCCCTTCCCTTGTGCGCGAGGAAACCCGAGTCCGAAAGGATTATCTTGGCGTCGAGAGGACTCCGGTCTGACGAAGGACGTGGGAAGCGTTTGGCAACGGGGACGATGACAATGGGAGTTGCGATGACGATGACGAAGACGAGACGAAGACGACGATGGCGACGGCGACGGAGGAAACGACTACGAAGACAAAGACGAATACGACGACGAAGACGACAAAACGAGTGCGAAGAAGGCGATGACGACGGCGGCGATGAAGACAAAGAGGAAGACGAAGACAGACGAACACGACGACGAAAAGAGTACGAAGAAAAAGGCAACGACAACGAAACAGAAGAAGATGACGACGAAGATAAAGAAGACGACGAAGAAGACGACGACAACGAAACAAAAAAAGAGAAGACGACAACGAAACAAGAAGATAAAGACTACGAATACATAGACGAAGACGACGACAACGAAAAAGAAGAGGATGACGACGAAAAAGAAGACGAGGAAGAAGACGACGACAACGAAACAGAAGAAGATGACGACGAAGACAAAGATGAAGATATCGACGACGACGATGACGACGACCTAGCTCCTCCCGGGATGATCCAGACTCGTTCCTCCTCCGCAACACAGCGCGACCTTCCCTCCTGCCGCCGCGTCGTTTGCATTTTAAGTAGAAAATTAATTGACGCTGAATGAGCGGTCGCTAAAAATAGCTTTTCGCGTCGGTCCGGAGGCGGAGGGAGACGAGACAGATTCCCCCTTCACTGCCGCGCGTTTCCCCGATGGAAGATAGCGGCGGTGAGATTAATGGGAAAAAAAAAAAAAAAAAAAAAAAAAAAAAAAAAAAAATATATATAATATATATATATATATATATATATATATATATAATATATATATATATATATATATATATATATATGAGGAGGTAGATAGAACGGTAATGATGATAGCAAAAAAACAGGTATATAAAAAAAAAAATATATATATATATATATATATATATATATATATATATATATATATATATATATATATATATAGAAGGAGGTAGATAGAACGGTAATGATAATAGCAAAAAACAGGTATATGAAGACGATAGGTATATAAAGACCGATAACAGAAGAATAGTGATATAGAGGGGATAAATGACAGTGATAAGAAATCCGTTAAATCGATCAAAAAATAAAATGAATGAAAGAAATTGAGACGGACCGACAACCCTCCTTTTTCCAAGCCAACAAAAAGCCTACAACAATCTTACGATCCTCCCCCCCCCCGCAAGCCCCCCCTCCCTTCCTCGCCCTCGCACCGCCACAAGCCCGCCCTCCCTTCCTCGCCCCCTCCCCCCCCCTCGCCCTCACACCGCCCACAAACCCGCCCTCCCTTCCTTCCTCGCCTCCCCCCTTCCTCCCCCCCTCCCCCGCGCCACGTACCGCCCGCAAGCCCGCCCTCCCTTCCCCCCCTCCCTTTCCCCCCCCCCATCCCCCCCAGTAATCAGCCGGCAATTAAATGATCAACTACTTCTGGAGTGGCAATCAACAGCGTCTTAAGAGCCGGAGTCGGAATTGATCTTTTAAACGTGGGTGGGAGTTGCTTGGGGTTGGAGCGCGTGGGGGGGGGGGAGTGGGTGTAGGGAGGAGGGGGAGGGGATGAGGTGAGTAGGGGAGGGGAGTAAAGAGGAGTGGGAGAAGGGGGGGATGGGGGAGGGATGAGGGGAGTATGGGGGGAAGGGGAGGGGAGTAGGGGAGGGGGATGAAGGGAGGGGTAAGGGGTTGAGGGGAGTAGGGGCGTGAGGGAACGGGAAGGGGAGGGAGAGGGAGTAGAGGACTAGGGGGGGGGGAAGGGGAAGGAGGTGAATTGATCTCTTCAACGTGGATGGAGTGCGTAGAGGGGGAGGGTAGAGAGGAGGGGGGAGGGGGGAAATAGGGGAGTGTGGATGGGAGGAGGGGGGGAGTAGGGGTGGGGGATTGGGGGGGTGAGGGGGAATTCCGTCCAGATTACACGGCTGAGCAGTGAGAGAGAGGGTGGATGGGGGGGGGGAGGTCTTATTGACTCATTGGCTCATACGTGTTGCAATCAGACCGGGAAAGGCCGACCGGGAGAACACGACCGGGAAAGGCCGACCGAGAAAGCACGACTGGGGGAAAGCACGACCCGGAGAACAGGACTGGGAAAATACGACCGGGAGAGCAATAAAAATACAGTAGGAAAACACGACTGGAAAAGTCCAGCCGGGAGAACACGACTGGGAAAGCACGATCTGGAGAACAGGACGGGGAAAATACGACCGGGAGAGGAATAAAAGCACGGTAGGAAAACACGACTGGAAAAGCACGGCTGGGAAAGTACGGTCTGGAAAATGCGACTGGGAAAATACGACCGGGAATGTAAAACCGAGAAAAACACGACTGGGAAAGCACGACAGGAAAACAGGACTGGGAAATCGCGACCGGTTGGAAGCACGGCTGGGAAAGTACGGTCTGGGGAAAACACAGCCGGGGAAAACACGACTGGGAAAGCTCGACCGGGGAAGAGGAAGATGGAAAAAGGAATGAATTGACGAGAACGAAAACGATAGATTAGTAAAAAGGTGGGGAGGGAGGGAGGGATAGACAGGAAGATTGGCGGTGGTGGGATAGAAGAAAGGGGGGGGGAGAGAGGGAGAGGGAGGGAGAGACAGGAAGATTGAGGGTGAAGGGGATAGAAGAAGGGGGGAAGGGGGAAGGGGAGAGGGGCATGAAGGGTTATTAATCTAAAACCCGCGAAGCCACATCAGACTCGCCAAGAGGCACAATTCGTTGAGCCATCACGGATATTTCAGCTTTTCGATTCCATTAACCTTTTTTATCGCTTTTACAGCCGGTGTTGCGGCTTATGATTACGTGCGGCTGGAAGGAGAAAACGTCGTCTGTGTGTGTGTTTGTATCTGTCTGTGTTCATCTGTTTGGATGTGCGAGTAAACACCCATACAGACTCTCACATTCACAGACACTTACACATGTACACAGACACTTATACAGCACAGACACTTATACACAGACACTTATACACAGACACTTATACACAGCAGACAACACACAGACACTTACACACAGACATACACACAGACACACACAGACACTTACACACAGACACTTACACACAGCACTCACACACACACACACACACACACACACACACACACACACACACACACACACACACACACACACACACCAAACCACAAAACGCACACATAAAAACAGCACACACAAACACATACACACAAAAACAAACAAACAAACAAACACACATACAATACAGACAAACAAACAAACACACGACTGACCACTCATTCCTCATCACAAACCTCCATACCAGATCCATCAGGAAATCCACTTCTCCTTCACAGCCAAGACACAGCCAAGACACACCCAAGACACAGCAAGCACAGCCCAAGACACAAGACACGGCCAAGACACGGCCAAGACACGGCCAAGACACAGCCAAGACGACCCAGCCTGCCTTCGCCCTGGCCGCCGTCAGTTGGGATGTCCTGTTAAGCCTCTGGAGTCACGGCAAACACGCCCTTAAAGGTGTGGGAAGTGGGACTTGAACTGAGGTGTGTTTGGGTGTGGTGTGTTAGGTGGGCGTGGTGTTGTGTTAGGTGGGTGTGGTGTTGTGTTATGTTTGGTGTGGTGTTAGTGTGGTGGGTGGTGTGGTGTTGGTGTAGTGGGTGTGGTGTTGGTGTTAGGTGGGTGTGGTGTTGGTGTTAGTTGGGTGTGGTGTTGGTGTTAGTGGGTGTGGTGTTGGTGTTAGGTGGGTGTGGTGTTGGTGTTAGGTGGGTGTGGTTTGTGTTAGTTGGGGTGGTGTTGGTGTTAGTTGGTTGGTGTTGGTGTTAGTTGGGTGTGGTGTTGGTGTTAGGTGGGTGTGGTGTTGGTGTTAGGTGGGTGTGGTTTGATGTTAGGTGGGCGTGGTGTTGGTGTTAGGTGGGCGTGGTGTTCGTTGTGTGTTCTTAATTGTGTTGTTATTGCGTGAAGTTGAGGGATCCTTTTTCTTGTTTTGTGTGCGTGATTGTTGATTGTGTAGTCATTTTCTTGTGTGTGTATGTGTGTGTGGTTCAGTATGATTTGATAGGTGTAAGTATGTATGTTTCTTTGACGTTAATAATGAGAGAGAGAGAGAGAGAGAGAGAGAGAGAGAGAGAGAGAGAGTGTGTGTGTGTGTGTGTGTGTGTGTGTGTGTGTGTGTGTGTGTGTGTGTGTGTGTGTGTGGATCTGTGTGTGTCTTTTTATGTGCGTGCGTGTACATGTTTTACCTACACACATACCAACCGAGCCCCCAACTTTTTAATTTTCATTTTTAATCTTAATTTCCGCGAGTAATAGAAAGATTAAAAAAAAAAAAAAAAAAACACGAAAGAAAAATTTTCCAAACTTTCAATATCTTAAAAACTCACGAGCGAAGTTTCATTCACGGACCAGGATTTGATGATTAATAAAATACAATTAATTTAAGATCCACCAAAGCTAGGACTCGTCAGTTTCCAGACGGCGCAAAGGAGGGCTTGATAAAGATAATAATAATAAATAATTTGATAAAGGATAAATAAATAAATA
>NW_020871921.1:0-2500 GCF_003789085.1 Penaeus vannamei
GAGAAGAGAGAAGGAAGACGAGAAGATGAAGAGAGAAAAAGAAGAAGAGAGAAGAGAAGAGGAAGAGAACAAAAGAGCACTCCTCCCGTGTTAAACACAAGAGGAAGGAGAAGAGAAGAGAGTGTTAGCGCCCTCAGGGCCTAGGTGATTGCACGAATCAGAGAAACACAGCTCCAGTGTGAAGAGAAAGAAATGAGAAATTACACTGCAGAAGAGAAGAAGAGAAGAGAAAGAACTCACTCTCTATCCAGACACAGAATCGTATCGCAGACCAAAACTACGACGAGGCGAGAACTACCCTGATTCGCCGCGCAATGCAGAGGTGCGACGTAAGACGGATCAGGCCGTCTTAACAAAGATGATCGGAGAGAGAAGAGAAGAGAGAGAAAGAAAGAGCAGAGAGAAGAGAAGATGAACAGAAGAGAAGAGAGAAAGAAGAAAGAGAAGAGAAGAGAAGAGAAGAGAAGAGAAGAGAAGAGAAGAGAAGAAGAGAAGAGAAGAGAAGAGAGATGAAAGAGAAGAGAAGAGAGAGAGAGAAGCGAAAGAGAGAGATTCCCCCCAAAAAGTCCGTCCCGTTTAGTTGGCTTAAAGCACTGTCTTTCGCGTACCCTTGGCTCCCGTGCACTCGTGGTCCGCCTGGATCTGTTGGCTTCCGTGCACTCTCGATCTCCGTGCATTTCCCTTGTGCACTCCTGGCTTCTTGTGTGCTCTTGGCTTCCTTGATTTTTTAGCCCCCATGCACTCCTGTAGGTTCTCGCACTCCTGACTCCTGACCGTGCACAGTTAGCTACGTGCATTTCGAATTTCCGTGCACTCCGAGCTCCTTGCACTCTTAGCTCACGTGCACACTTAGCTTCGTGCAGTTCGAACTTCGTGCACTCTTGACTTCTCGCATTCTTGACTACGTGCACTCCGAGCTCCCGTGCACTCTCAACTTCTCGTACTCCTGAACTGAACTGTGCACTCTTAGCTCCAAGCATTCCTAGCTCCTGTGCACTCCTATAGGTCCCGTGCACACTCAGTATCTCCCACTCCTATCTCCCGTGCACTTCTACAGGTCCCATGCACACTTAGCTTCGTGCAGTTCGAACTTTCGTGCACTCCTGACTTCCGCCCACTCGACAGCCCCCCCCTCCCCCCGCCCACTCGACAGCCCCCCTCCCCTCCCCCGCCCACTCGACAGCCCCCTCCCCTCCCCCGCCCACTCGACAGCCCCCCCCTCCCCCCACCACTCGACAGCCCCCCCTTTCCCCCTGGTTAAGCGACATCCCCTCCCCTCCCCCCGCCCACTCGACAGCACCCTCCCCTCCCTCCGCAACCTCGACAGCCCCCCTCCCCTCCCCCCGCCCACTCGACGACCCCCCTCCCCCCCGCCACTCGACAGCCCCCTTCCCCCGCCCACTCGACGGCCCCCCCCTCCCCCCGCCCACTCGACGGCCCCCCCCCTCCCCCGCCCACTCGACAGCCCCCTCCCTCCCCCATCCACTCGACAGCCCCCTTCCCCGCCCACTCGACAGCCCCCCCTTCCCCCCGCCCACTCGACAGCCCCCCCCTCCCGCCCACTCGAACAGCCCCCCCCTCCCCCGCCCACTCGACAGCCCCCCCCTTCCCCCTGGTTAAGCGACATCCCCCCCTCCCCCCGCCCACTCGACCCCCCCTCCCCCCCCCCGCCCACTCGACACCCCCCCCCCCCCGCCCACTCGACAGCCCCCCCCCTCCCCCCCGCCCACTCGACACCCCCCCCTTCCCCCGACATTCCCTCCCCTCGCCCACTCGACAGCCCCCCTCCCCCCGCCCACTCGACATCCCCCTCCCCCCGCCCACTCGACAGCCCCCCTCCCCCTCGGCCCCCCTCCCCCGCCCACTCGACCCCCTCCCTCCTCCGCAACCTCGACAGGCCCCCCCTCCCCTCCCCGCCCACTCGACGACCCCCCCTCCCCCGCCACTCGACAGCCCCCTTCCCCCGCCCACTCGACCCCCCCCCTCCCCCCGCCACTCGACGCCCCCCCCCCCCCGCCCACTCGACAGCCCCCCCCCTCCCCCATCCACTCGACAGCCCCCCTTCCCCCCCCCACTCGACACCCCCCCTTCCCCCGCCACTCGACAGCCCCCCCTCCCCCCGCCCACTCGACAGCCCCCCCCTCCCCCGCCCACTCGACAGCCCCCCCCCCCCCCTGGTTAAGCGACATCCCCCCTCCCCCGCCCACTCGACCCCCTCCCTCCCCCCGCCCACTCGACAGCCCCCCCTCCCCCGCCCACTCGACAGCCCCCCTCCCCTCCCCCGCCACTCGACACCCCCCCCTTCCCCCTGGTTAAGCGACATGCCCTCCCTCGCCCACTCGACAGCCCCCCCTCCCCCCGCCCACTCGACATCCCCCCTCCCCCGCCCACTCGACAGCCCCCCCCCCCCCTGGTTAAGCGACATCCCGGGGTCCTCGACGGGAAAGCCACAAACCGCCCGATGTTCACCTTTGACTTCGAGTAACGGTGAGGCGAAGGG
>NW_020871921.1:7500-10000 GCF_003789085.1 Penaeus vannamei
GGGTCTCTCTCTCTCTCTCTCTTTCCCTCTTTCTCTATTTCTCTTTCATTCTCTCTCTCTCTCTCTCTCTCTCTCTCTCTCTCTCTCTCTCTCTCTCTCTCTCTCTCTCCTCTCTCTCTCTCTCTCTCTCTCTCCCTCTCTCCTCCCTCCTCTGCCCCCCCCCCCCTCTCTCCCTCCTTCTCCTCTTCTCTTCATTTCCTGAAACCAAGGACCCCTTCCCCCCCTCCTCCCTCCCCCCTCCCCCCCTCCCCTTCATATCAAAATAACATTTAGGCTACAGAAAATTGCAAAATGAAATTCAAAGATCTTCGCACTTGACCTCCCTTGACCTGTGTCTCTATTCCTTGACCTCTGCAGGCCCTAGTCTGACCTCTGACCTCACTTGATCCCCACTGAGACCTGTGTCCGTGCAATCGATTAAAGTCCACCCTATATACACGCCTGAACACGATTTCACTAATCCATTAAATTGACTTTTTCAAATGAATTTAATAATGAGTGAATTAAAATCATGACTCCAGTTTGTTGATTATTAAGGTGGATACTTATGTTTTTTTTTTTTCAGGTGTTGGGGAGTGCGGGTAGATTGCGGTTGTGATTATTCTTGTTTGGGCACTTAGTCTGGTTGTAGAGCAGAAGGGAGACACAACATACGTTTACTGTATCGCTGGATGTTTGGTGTGTGTGTGTAGATTGTGTATGTATACTTACATTGTATATTAATTATTATATTACTTAACACACACATACTATCACACCAACACACACCACACACCACACATCACATCTTTCACTACACAACAGCACACATCACAATAACACACACCACACCAGCACACACACACCTTGGACACACCACACACACATCAACATATCATCACATACTCATTTGTATGATAAGAATAATAACCGACCGATAACAAAGAATAATTTTCAAACAACTAACCCCTCTAGGCAACAATAAACAACAACAATGATGATAAAAAGGAAACAATAGCCACAGTAATGGTATATCAATAACACATACAATCACAATAAACAAACAAAAACCAAAAAAAACAGCAAAACAACAAAAACAAAATCGGTCTGCAAAAAAAACCCAAACAACAACAAAAAAAGCAAAATAAAAAATACCTCAAACAATCTAGAAACACATACGCAAATCAGTACACACATAAACAACACAGAAAAATACAAAATATAAAAAATACTCATAAAACACGAGAAAATTCACAGCCTAAAACAATCAAAATACAGCAAAACAAATGTTTCACACACGTAGCACCCATATAAAACACCAAAACAAGAAACAGAAAACATAAAAAACAGCACACCAAAGCAACAAGAAAAAAACACCAAAAAATATGAGATAAAAATAAACAAACAATACACAAGAAAATAACACCTCTCTCTAAATCATCATATCATCAACACAACACAACAAGAAACTAGCATCGATAACAAAGTAAATGCAAAACAACAAAGAAACATCGAAAAAAGCAAACCATCAGAGATTCTAGATATTTCCCGTCGTGGTCTCTGTTTTCTATTTCTTCGTATTTATTTCTCTCTTTTCCCTTTCTCCTTTCATGGTTATCTTTCTCTTCTTCTCTGCTCTCTCGTCTCGTTCGTTGTCGTCCTGCATTCTTTTCATAATCTCTCTCATCTCTCTCTCTCTCTTTCTCTCTCTCTTTTCTCTCTCTTTCCTTTCTCTCTCTCTCTCCTTTCTCTCTCTCTCTCTCTCTCTCTCTCTCTCTCTCTCTCTCTCTCTCTCTCTCTCTCTCTTCTCTCTCTCTCTCTTTTTCTCTTTTCTGTCTCTATCTGTCTCTCTCTCTCTCACTCTCATCTATGTGTATGTGTGTGTTGTGTGTTTTGTGTGTGTGTGTTGTGTACGTTGTGCATGTGTGTGCGTGCGTAATCTTACGTGTCCATGTGTGCGTTCGTTCATGGGGCCGTGACAGTGCTGGGTACTTCAAGGCGCCCGTGTCAGCATCATGTTTGGGTCGAGAAGGAAAAGTACACGCCCCATAACCTACATGTGTCTGGTATTCATGACCGTACTGTAGTCTTGGTGTCTACATATTTCCTGGAACATATATACGTGCATGTGTAGTTTGTGAACGAGTGTGTGTGTGAGTGGTATGTTGGCTTGGTTTATGTGTTTTCTACGAGTATATGGAGACATACTCGCTCTAAGTGCAGGGAGAGGTGCTGTAGGTGTATAGGTGTGCGTGCGAACATATACAGTACATATCTATCTGTATGTTCACACACACACAATAACACAAACACACACACACACGCGCGAAGACGTGGCACACACACACACACACACACACGTATTTATACAATATATATATAATATATATATATATATATTATATATATAGTATATATATATAATAATATATATGTATGTTTGGTGTGTGTATGTGCAAAGGGGCACGGGGGCACCCTCCCCCCTGCAATCTGATTGGCCACCCCGTGCCCCCCCCCCAAT
>NW_020871921.1:15000-17500 GCF_003789085.1 Penaeus vannamei
CAACACTCCCACAACCACTCCCCCACACCACCCCCATCTCCACACCACTCCCAATCACCCCCCTCCCCACCATAACCACCACACCCCCAAACACCATCTCCACCACTAATCCACACCACCACCCCCACCACATCCCCCAAAACCACCCCACTCCCTCCCCCACCCCCACCACCAACAACAACAACACCGCCACACACCACCACTACCACTACCCCATCCCCACCCAAAACACCCCCATTCCACCACTATCACCATCACCCCTCCCGCCCCCACCCACTACAACCATACCCCACCAACACCCCCAGCACCACTCCCACCCCCACCAACACCCCCTCCTCCCCCACAAACCCCCCCCACCTCCCCCCCACCACCTCCACCCCCCCCACCCCCATCCACCCACCACAACCACCACCACTCCCTATCCTCACACCACACAACCCAACCACCACCCCCACCACCACACCACCCCCTTCCACCCACAACCACCACCCCCACCACCCACCACTTTTTCACCCCCCCCACCTCCCCCTCCCCACCAACACCAACACCCCTCCCCACCACACCCTCCACCACCACCAGCAGCGGAGGAACGACAGGGCTAACGGAATCGCAGTTAAGAGCTTGGTCGTCCCAGCCGCGGCAGACATTGTACCCTACGAGAGGTCGCTCCCCCGTCTGGCTCGTAAGTATGATCGTAAGTAATGGTAAGTCGGCTAAGTATGATGGTAAGTAATGGTAGTCGTGTCTGGCTCGTAAGTATGATCGTAAGTAATGGTAGTCGTAGTAATGGCAGTAACAAGGATAGTTACGATGATGATGATGGTGATGGTGATTGTTATAATGATTGACTTTGATATGATGATGATAGTAATAGGGATAGTTGTAATAATGATGATGATGGTGATAGTTATAATGATGATGATAGTAATAGGGATAGTTGTGATAATGATGATTATGATGATAGTTATAATGGTGATATTTGTGATGATAGTTATAATGGGGATACCTATGATGATGGTAGTTATAATGGTGATGATTAATGGGGATAGGTATGATGGTGATGATGAGGAAGATATTAATGATAATAGGGATAATAATAATTTCTGTAATGATGATGATAATAGTGATGATAAATGAAGTAGTAGTAGTAATAGTAGTAATGCTAACAGAATATGGATAGTGCAGATAGTGATACAGTAATCATATTGGTAATATAGAAATAATGATAATACTAATGATAATGATAATACTAATGATAATGATAATAATATTAATAATAATGATAATACTAATAATAATGATAATGATAATACTAATAATAATGATAATAATATAATATAATATAATGATAATGATAATACTAATAATAATGATAATGATAAACTAATAATAATGATAATGATACTACTAATAATAATGATAATTGAACTATAATGATAATAATAATAATAATGATAATAATACTACTAATAATGATAATATACTAAACTAATAATAATGATAATGATTACAATGAATAGATGAGGATTCAGCAACAGCAAAAATAAAGCAAAATAAAATAATACGAAAAAAGTCTATTTTGAATTCCAAAACCAAGTTATTTTACTCAATGACGGAAAATGAAGAAGGTTCTCATACCATTAAGTCACTGTGAGGAATTCTTTGAAAAAAAAACGTGTTCTTAATTGTTCTTTTTAAAACATATTCTTAATTGTTCTTTTTCTTATGAGGAAACTGTCGAAAGGGTTGTTATCTTTGGCTAACTGTCTATGAGGTGTTTCATGAGGCAAGTTTTTTTTAATTCTTATTTTTTTTTCTTAACAAGAATTGTTAAAATAAGTTTTTTCTTGACAAAAGTTCTGTTAAATTATCTGTTCTATAGTACTGTTCTTGTTAGTTAATCTTCATGAGGAACTAATAAAAATTGTTCTAGATTATGTTATCGTGAGGTATTGCATAAGTTCTTGTTCTTGACTATGTTATCACAAGGAATTATCGAGGGGAGTGTTCTTAATTATGCTTTTATGAGGATCTATATAAATAGTGTTAATTTTGACTATACTAACATGAGGAACTGTTTAATGTGGTGTTCTTCTTAACTACAATAACATGAAGAACTACATGATGCCACGAAGAACTGTCCAAGTAGGTGTTCTTAACGACAGTAACATAAAGAACTACATACTCTCTTGAAGAACAGTTCAAGTTGGTGTTCTTAACGACAATAACATAAAGAACTACATACTCTCTTGAAGAACAGTACAAGTTCGTGTTCTTCTCGACTCCACTGCCGCGAGGAACTGTTAACAGAAGTGTTCTTTTTAACTAAGCCATCACATGGAATTGTTCTCCGTAACTAACCCTTCTCGAGGAACTGTTAGAGGAACAGTTGTTCTTCCGCCAAAGAACTTCCAGATTTTTAAGGAAATGATTTTGAGACCAAAAGCTGAGAAATTCCTCTCTGTCTCTTCCTGTTTCTCTTATCCTCCTTTTTGTCTCT
>NW_020871921.1:25000-37077 GCF_003789085.1 Penaeus vannamei
AGGTTTGGTTACGTTTTGTAAGGTTAGGTTAGGTTAGGTTAGGTTTGGTTTCGTTTGGTAGTGATTAGGTTAGGTTAGGTTAGGTTAGGTTTGGTTACGTTTTGTAAGGTTAGGTTAGGTTAGGTTAGGTTTGGTTACGTTTTGTAAGGTTAGTTAGGTTAGGTTAGGTTTGGTTACGTTTGTAAGGTTAGGTTAGGTTAGGTTAGGTTAGTTAAGGTTAGGTTAGGTTTAGGTTAAGTTTGGTAAGGTTACGGTTAGGTTAGGTTAGGTTTGGTTAGTTTGATAAGTCAGGTTAGGTTAGGTTAGGTTTGGTTACGTTTTGTAAGGTTAGGTTAGGTTAGGTTAGGTTAGGTTACGTTTTGTTGTAAGGTTAGGTTAGGTTAGGTTAGGTTTGGTTACGTTTGGTAAGGTTTAGGTTAGGTTAGGTTAGGTTTGGTTACGTTTGATAAGGTCAGGTTAGGTTAGGTTAGGTTTGGTTACGTTTTGTAAGGTTAGGTTAGGTTAGGTTAGGTTAGGTTACGTTTTGTAAGGTTAGGTTAGGTTAGGTTTGTTACGTTTGTGGTAGGTTGTTAGGTTGGTTTGGTTACGTTTGATAAGGTTCAGGTTAGGTTAGGTTAGGTTTGGTTACGTTTTGGTAAAGGTCGGTTAGGTTAGGTTAGGTTAGGTTTACGTTTTTGTAAGGTTAGGTTAGGTTAGGTTAGGTTTGGTTACGTTTTGTAAGGTTAGGTTAGGTTAGGTTAGGTTTGGTTACGTTTTGTAAGGTTAGGTTTAGGTAGGTTAGGTTAGGTTACGTTTTGTAAGGTTACGTTAGGTTAGGTTAGGTTTGGTTACCGTTTTGGTAAGGTTTTAGGTTAGGTTAGGTTAGGTTAGGTTTACGTTTTGTAAGGTTAGGTTAGGTTTTTTTACGTTGTAGGTTAGGTTAGGTTAGGTTACGTTTTTGGTAAGGTTAGGTTAGGTTAGGTTAAGGGTTTGGTTACGTTTTGTAAGGTTAGGTTTAGGTTAGGTTAGGTTTGGTTACGTTTTAGTTAGGTTAGGTTTGGTTACGGTTAGGTTTAGGTTATTTAGGGTTAGTTGTAAGGTTAGGTTGGTTACGTTTGGTAAGGTTAGGTTAGGTTAGGTTTGGTTTGGTTTAGTTTTAGGTTTAGGTTGGTTCGTTAGGTTAGGTTACGGTTACGGTTAGGTTAGGTTAGGTTAGGTTTCGGTTACGTTTTGTAAGGTTAGGTTAGGTTAGGTTTGGTTTAGGTTGGTTAGGTTAGGTTAGGTTTAGGTTAGGTTAGGTTTGGTTACGTTTTTGTAAAGGTTTAGGTTAGGTTAGGTTTGGTTAGGTAGGTTAGGTAGGTTTAGTTAGGTTAGGTTAGGTTAGGTTAGGTTAGGTTAGGTTAGTTAGGTTAGGTTTTGGTTTGGTTTGGTTTGGTTAGGTAGGTAGGTTAGGTTAGGTTAGGTTAGGTTAGGTTAGGTTTGGTTAGGTTAGGTTAGGTTAGGTTAGGTTAGGCGTTTGGTTAGGTTAGGTTAGGGGTTTAGTTAGGTTAGGTTAGGTTAGGTTAGGTTAGGTTTAGGTTAGGTTAGGTTTTGGTTAACGTTGGGTACGTTTATGGTTAGCAGGTTAGGTTAGGTCGGGTTACGTTTTTTGCAATTAGGTTATAAGTTAGGTTAAGGTTAGGTTAGGTTAGGTTAGTTTGGTTAAGGTAAGGTTAGGTTAGGTTGGTTATGGTTTGGTAAGGTTAGGTTAGGTTAGGTTTAGGTTAGGTTTTAGGTGGTAAGGTTAGATTAGGTTAAGGTTAGGTTAGGTAGGTTAGGTTCGGTTAGGTTAGGTTAGTTAGGTTTGGTTTCGTTTGGTAAGGTTAGGTTAGGTTTAGGTTAGGTTTGGGTTACGTTTGGTTAGGTTAGGTTAGGTAGGTTAGGTTAGGTTTGGTTACGTCTGGTAGGTTAGGTTAGGTTTAGGTTAGGTTTGGTTACGTTTGTAAGGTAGGTTAGCTAGTTAGGTTTGGTTCGTTTGGTAAGGTTGGGTTAGTTTTAGGTTAGGTTAGGTTAGGTTTAGGTTAGGTTAGCCGTTAAGGTTAGGTTAGGTTAAGGTTAGGTTAGGTTAGGTTTGGTTACCGTTTGATAAAGTTAGTTAGGTTAGGTTAGGTTAGGTTTGGTTACGTTTGATAAGGTTAGGTTAGGTCAAATTAGGTTTGGTTACGTTTTGTAAGGTTAGGTTAGGTTGTTTAGGTTTGGTTACGTTTTGGTAAGGTTAGGTTAGGTTAGGTTAGTTGGTTACGTTTTGTAAGGTTAGTTTAGTTAGGTTAGGTTAGGTTTGGTTTGGTTTGGTTAGGTTACGTTTGGTAAGGTTAGGTTAGGTTAGGTAACCTACCCTAACCTAACCTAACCTTACTAAACGTAACCTAAACTAACTTTACCTAACCTAATCTCTCCTCCTCCCTCCCACTCTCTCCCTCCTCTTCTCCTCCACTTCCTCCTCCTCCTCTTATTCCTCCCTCTTGCACCTCCTCCTCTTCATTTTTCTTCTTTTTTCCTCCCACTCTCTCCCTCTTCTCCTCCTCATTCCTCCATCTCCTCTCCTCTCCTCCTCCTATCCACATCCACCTCCTCCACCCCCTCCCACTCTCCCTCTCCTCCTCCTCCTTTTCTTGCTCTCCCTCCCACTTTCTTCCTCTTCTCCTCCTCCTCCACCACCATCTCCTCCTCTCTTCCTCCTAATCCTCCTCCGCCTCTCCTCCTCTCTTCCTTCCTCCTCCTCCTCCTTCTCCGCTCTTCTCTTCCTCCCCTTCCTACCTCTCCTCTTCTCTCCTCCCACTCCTCTTCCCTCTTCTCCTCCTCCTCCTCTCTTCTCCACCACCCACCTCCTCCTCTCTCCTCCTAATCCTCCTCCTATTCCTTCTTCTCCTCCTCCTCTTCCTCTTCTCTTCCCCCCCTCCTCTTCTCCAGAATCGAAATAAAGTTTCCAAAAAAAACGAGAAAAGAATTGTCAAAACAGAAATTTATTTTATAATTGCTCTTCTTCGTGACTTTATCAAGGATTCAGTTGGGAATTCTTTGCCAGTTGTGGAGAAATTGATCTATTTATTAACGTTGTTATTCATTCTTTTATCAATCCATTTGTTTATTTATAGATAGATAGATAGATAGATAGATAGATAGATAGATGGATATATGGATAGATAGATAGACAGATAGATAGATAGATAGAAGATAGATTTAGATGGATGGATAGATAGATGATAGATAGATAGATAGATTAGATGAATAGATAGATAGATAGATAGATAGATGGATAGATAGATAGATAGTGATAAATAGATAGGTAAATAGATATATAGATAGGTAAGACAGCATATATGGATAGATAATAGACAGATAGATAGATAGATATAGATGGATAGATAGTGATAGATAGGTAGGTTACATAGATTATAGGTAATAGTAGATATATATAGATATAGATGATAGATATATAACATTTATTTTTTTCTTTTCTTTTCTATTAAGAATTTTACACGCTTACCTATTCTGTTATTCATAAACTTCTCTATTTCCATATTTCTATTTTTATTGCTTAATGATTATTCATACATTCATATATCTTTATCATCTGTTTTATCTACATATTTCATTTTTTACAAATGTAACAAACCTAACCTACCAAACCTAACTAACCTAACCTAACCTACCCTACTAACCTAACCTAACTAACCTCCAAACGAACCAAACCTAACCTAACCTAAACCTAAACCTACCCTAACCTAACCCTAACCTAACCTACCTAAACCTAACCTAACTAACCTAACCTAACCTAAACCCTAAACCTAACCTTACCAAACGTAACCAAACCAAACTAACTAACTAACCTAACCTAACCTAAACCAAACCTAAGCCTAACCTTAAACCAAAACCTAACCTCCTAACCTAACCAAACCTAACCTAACCTAACCTAACCTAACCCTAACCAAACTAACCTAACCAACCTAACCAAACCTAACCTAACCTAACCAACCTAACCTAACCAAAACTACCAAACCTAACTAACACTAAACCTAACCTAACCTAACCTAACCAAACCTAACCAAACCTAACCTAACCTAACCTAACCTAACCTAACCAAACTAACCTAACCTAACCAACCTAACCTAACCTAACCTAACCAAAACCTAACCAAACCTAACCTAACCTAACCTAACCTAACCTAACCTTAACCAAAGTAACCTAAACCTAACCTAACTACCAAACCTAAACCAACCTAACCTAACCTAACCTAACTAACAAACCTAACCTAACCCTAAACCTAACTAACCTAACAAACCGTAAACCAACCCTAACCTAACCTAAACTAAACTAACCTAACTAACCAAACGTACCAAGCCTAACCTAACCTAACCTACCTTACCTAAACGAACAAACCAACAACCTCAATACCTACCCTAACCTTACGTAACCAAACTATTTAACCTAAGTAACCTAACCTAAACCTATAACCTAACCTAACCTAACCTTCCAAACCTACCTAACCTAACCTAACCTAACCTAACCTAACCTAACCTAACCTCTACCAAAACGTACGTAACGTAACCTAACTAACCTAACCTAACCTTAACCTAACCTTAACCAAACCAAACCTAACCTAACCTTACCTTACCTTACTAACCTAACCTAACTAACCTACCTAACCTAACCAACCTAAACCTAAACCTTACCAACGTACCTTAACCTAACCTAACCTAACCGTAACCTTTAAAACGTAACCTAAACTAACCTACCTAACCTAACCCTAACCTAACCTTACCAAACGTAACCTAACCTAACCTAACTAACTAACTTCCTAAAACTACCCTAACTAACCTAACCTAACCTAACCTAACCTACCCTACCAACCTAACTACCTAACCTAAACCTAACTAACTACCAAACGTAACCTAACCTAACCTAACCTAACCTAACCTTACCAAACCTAACCTTACCAAACGTAACCTAACCTAACCTAACCTAACCTTAACCTACCTAAACCTAACCTAACCCTTACCTAAACGTAACCTAACCTAACTAATCCTAACCTACTAACCAAACGTAACCTAACCTAACCTAACCTAACCTAACCTAACCAAACCTAACCTAACCTAACCTAACCTAAACAACCTAACCTACCTAACCTTAACCAAACGTAAACCTAAACCTAACCTAACCTAACCTTAACAAACCTAACAAACCTAAACCTAAAACCTAACCTAAACCTAACCTAACCTACCAAACTAACCCTAACCTAACCTAACCTAAACCAAACGTACCTAACCTAACCTAACCTATACCCTAACCTAACCTAACCTAACCTAACCAAACCTAACCTAACCTAACCTAACCTAACCTAACCTAACCTAACCAAACCTAACCCTAACCTAACCTTAACCTAAACCTAAACCTAACCAACCTAACCCTAACCTAACATAACCTAACCTACCTAACCTAACCTAACCTAAAACCTAACCTAACCTAACCTAACCTAACCTAAACCTAACCCTAACCTACCAACCAACCAACCAAACGTAACCTAACCTAACCTAACCTAAACCTAACCTAACCTAACCTAACCAACCTAAACCTAACCTAACCAACCAAACCTAACCTAACCAAACCTAAACCTAACCTAACCTAACTTACAAACCTAACCTAACCTAACCTATACCTTACAACTAACCTACCTAACCTAACAAACCAAACCTAACCTAACCTACCTAACCTAACCTAACCTAAACTAAACCTAAACCTAACCTAACCAACCAAACGTAACCTAAACTAACCTAACCTAACCTAAACCTAACCTAACCTATCTAACCTAACCTAACCTAAACCTAACCTAACCTAAACCTAACCCTAACCTAACCTAACCTAACCTAACCTAACCTAACCTAACCTAACCTAACCATATCTAACCTAACCTAACCAAACCTAACCTAACCTAACCAAACCTAACCTAACCTAACTACCCTAACCTAACCTAACCTTTAACCCATATAACTAACCTAACCTAACCAATATTACCTAACCTACCTTACAACGTAACGAACGTAACCTAACCTAAACTAACTTTACGTAACCTAATCTCTTCCTCCTCCCCTCCCACTCTCTCCCTCTCTCCCTCCTCCTCTATTCTCTCCTCTTGCACTCTCTCTCTTTTCCTTTTCTTCCTTCCCTCCCACTCTCTCCTCTTCTCCTCCTCCACTTCCTCCACCTCCTCCTAATCCACATCCACCTCCTCCACCCCCTCTCACTCTCTCCTGCCTCCTCCTCCTCCTCCTTTCCTTGCTCTTCCTCTCCCCTCTCTTCCTCTCTCCTCCTCCTCCCTTCTCCACCCACCACCTCCCTCCTCTCCTCCTCTAACTCTCCTATTCCTTCTTCTCCTCCTCCTCTCTCCCTTTTCTCTTCTCCCCCTCTCTTCCTCCAGAATCGAAATAAGGTTTCCAAAAAAACGAGAAAAAGAATTGTCAAAACAGAAATTTTTTTAATAATTGCTCTTTCTTCGTGACTTTATCAAGAATTCAGTTGGGAATTCTTGCCAGTTGTGGAGAAATTGATCTATATTAACGTTGTTATTCATTCTTTTATCATCCATTTGTTTATTTATAAATAGATAGATTGGATAGATAGATAGGTAGATAGATAGATAGATAGATAGATAGATAGACAGATAGATAGATTAGGTAGGTAGTAGATATATAGATAGGTAGATAGATTAGAGATAGATATAGATAGATAGATTAGATAGATAGATAGATATAAGATGAATAGATAGATATAGATAGATAGATAGACAGATAGATAAATATAGATAGATAGATAGATAGATTGATAATAAGATAGATATATAGGTAAATAGATAGATATAGATAGATAGATATATAAAATTAATCTTTTTTCTTTTCTTTTCTTTCTTGTTTAACTTTTCTTTTAAGAATTTTACACGCTTACCTATTCTGTTATTCATACACTTATCTATTTCCATATTTCTATTTTTATTGCTTAATGTTATTATCATACATTCATATATCTTTATCATCTGGTTTATCTAGCATATTACATTTTTTAACAAATGTAACCAAACCAAACCTAACCTACCCTAACCTAACTAACCTAATCGCAAACCTAACCAAACAAACCTAACAAACCTAACTACTAACCTAACCTAACCTAACCTAACCTACCTTAACCAAACTAACCAAACGCAAAACCTAACCAAACTAACCAACCTAACCTAACCTAACCAAACCTAACCTAACCTAACCGTAACCAAACTAACCTAAAACCAAACCTAACCAACCAAACCTAACCAAACCTTAACCTAACCTAACCAAACCTAACCTAACCAAACCTAACCTAACCTAACCAAACTAACCTAACCTAACCTAACCTTAACCTTACACCTAACTAACTTACACCTAACTAACCTTACTAAACCAAGCCTAACCAACCAAACCTAACCAAACCAACTACCTAACCAAAGCTAACTTCCTAAGCAAAACCTCTCAAGCACTAACACTAACCTAACCTAACCTATCACAACCTAACTAAAACTTATAACTCAAACCTAACCAAACCAAACCTAACCAATCACCTACCTAAACCTACCAAACCTAACCTAACCTACAGCAAACCTAACCTAAGCAACCTAACCTAACCTAACCTAACCTAAACCAAACCCTAAACCTAACCTAAGCACCTAATAAACTCAAGCAAACCTAACCTAACTAACATAACCAAACCTAAACCCTAACCTAACTAAGCCCTAGACTAACCAAACCTAACCTAACCTATACCTAACCCTAACCCAACCTACCAACCTACTAAGGACCAAACTACCTAACCTAACCTAAGACAACCTACCTAACCTAACCTAACCATCACCAACCAACCTAACCTAACCTAACCAAACCTAACCTAACCACCTAACCTAAACCTAACCTAACCTAAACCCGAACCTAACCAACCAACCTAACCAAACCTAACCTAACCTACCAACTAACCTAACCTTACCAAAACGTAACCTAACCTAAACCTACTAACCTAAACCCTAACTAAACTAACCTAACCTAACCCTAACCAACCAAACCTAACCTAACCTAACCTATCCTAACCAAACCTAACCTAACCTAACAACCTAACCTAACCAAAACCTAACCTAAACCTAACCAAACCTAAACCTAACCTACAAACCTAACCTAACCTAACCAAACCTAACCAAACCTAACGCTAACCTAACCAAACCTAACCTAACCTATACCAACCTACCTAACCTAACCAAACCTAACCTAAACCTAAACTAACCTAACCAACCTAACGCAAACCTAAACCTACTAAACGCTAACCTAACCAACCTAATCCAAACTAAACCTAACCAACCTAACCTAACCTAACCAAACCTAACCTAACCTAACCAAACCTAACCAACCTAACCTCAAACCTAACCTAACCTACCTAACCAAACCTAACCTAACCTAACCTAACCAAAACACTAACCTAACCTAACAAACCTACCTAACCAAACCTAACCTAACGTACCAAACTAACCAAACCTAACCTAACCTACAACCTAACCTAAACCTAACCTAGCCAAACCTAACCTTCGGCAAACCTAACCTAACCTAACCTAAACCTAACCTAACGCAAACCAAAACCTAACCTAACTAACCTAATCTAGCATACCTAATGAACCTACCCTAGCCAAAATGCCCTAACCTAACCTAACCAACCTAACCTAACACAACCTAACCTAACCTATATCTTAACATACTAAGTAACCTAAACCTTAAACCTAACTAACTAGCAACGCTAATGTAAACCTAACCTAACCTAACCTAACTAACCTAACCCTAGCATACCTAATGTAACCTAACCTCAACCTAACCTTAACTAACCAACCTAACCTAACCTAACCCTAGACAAACCTAACTAACCTAACCAAACTAACTAACCAAACCTAACCAAACCTAACCTAACCTAACGAAACTAACCTAACCAAACTAACTAACCTAACCTAACTAACTAACCTAACCTAACTAACCTAACCAAAACCTAACCATAAACTTCCACAAACCCTAAACCTAACCTAACCAAAACCTAACCTAACCTAAACCAAACCTAACCTAACCTAAACGCAACCCTAACCTAAGCAAACCTAACCTAACTAACCTAACAAACCTAACCTAAAACCCTAACCTGAACTACACCTAACCAAACCCTAACCAACCAACCTAACCTAACCCAACCTAACCTAACCTAACCTAACCCAACCTAACTAACCTAAACCTAACCTAACCAAACCTAACCTAACCTAACCAAAAGCCTAACCTACCAAACCTAACCTAACCTAACCTAACCAAACCAAACCTAACCTACTAACAAACCTAACCTACACTAACCCAACCTAACCAACCTAACCTAACCAAACCTAACCTAACCAAAACCTACCTAACCTAACCAACCTAACCTAACCCCAACCAACCTAACCTAACCAAAACCAAAACCCCCTACCCCAAAAACCTACCTAACCTAACCCAACCTAACCTACACCTTACCAAAACCGTAAACCTAACCTAACTCTAACCTACGCTAACCTAACTAAACCTAACCTAACCTTAACCTAACCAAACCTAACCTAACCTAACCTAACCTAACGCAAACCTAACCTACTACCTACGAAACTAAACCTAACCAAACCTACCTAACCTTTAACCAAGACCTAACATACCTAACCAAACCTAACCAACCAACCTAACCTATACCTAACCTACCAAACCTAACCTAACCTAACAAAACCTAACCTAACAAACCTAACCAAACCTAACCTAACCTACAAACCTAACCAAACCTAACCTAAACCTAATAACCTAACCAAAACTAACCTAACCTAACCTAAACCAAAACCTAACCTAACCAAACCTAACCTAGACCTAACCAAACCTAACCTAAACCTAACCAAACCTAACCAAACCAAACCTAAACCTAACCTAATAACCTAACCTAACCAAAACCTAACCTAACTAACCAAACCTAACCTAACCTAACCAAACTAACCTAACCTAACCAAAACCTAACCTAACCAAACGCTAACCTAAGTAACCAAACCTAACCAAACCTAACCTAACCTAACCTAACCTAACCTAACCTAACCTAGCCAAACCTACCTACCTAACCTAACCAAACCTAACCTAACCTAACCTACTAACCAAACCTAACCTAACCTAACCTAACTAATCTAGCTACCTAATGTAAACCTAACCTAGCCAAACCTAACCTAAACCTACTAACCAAACCTAACCTAACCTAACCTAACCAAACCTAACCTACCTAATACTCTAATCTAGCATACCTAATGTACCTTCACTAACCTAACCTAACCCTACATACCTAATGTAACCTAACCTAATCCCAACCTAACTAACCTAACCTAACTATACCTAACTTGCATACCTAATGTAACTAACCTAACCTAACCTAACTTAAACCAAACCTATACCTAACCAAAACCTAACCTAACCTTAACTCAAACCTTAACCTAACCTAACCTCACCAAACCTAACTAACCAAACCTAGACAAACCTAACCTTACCTAACCAAACTAACCTAACCAAACCTAACCTAAACCTACTAAAACCTTAAACCTAACCTAACCTAACCAAACCTAACCTAACCTAACCTTAACCTAACCTAACCTAACCAAACTAACCACCTAACCAAACACTAACCTAACCTACCTAACCAAACCTAAACCAAACCTAACAAACCTAACCTAACCACTAAACGCTAACCTAACCTAAAACCTAACCTAACCAACCTAACCTAACTAACCAACCTAACCTAACCTACACCAAACCAAACCAAACCAAACCTACCTAACCTAACCTAACCAAACCTAAACCTAACCTTAACCTAAACCAACAAACGTCTAACCTAACCTCACGTAACCTAAACCTAAACCCAACCTAAACCTATACCTACCTAACCTAACCAAACCTAACCTAACCTAAACCAAACCAAACCAACCTAACGCAACCAAAACCTAACCTACCTACCTAACTAACCAAACTAACCGAACGCGAACCTAACCTAACTAACCAAACCTAAGCCTAACGCTAACTAAAACCAAACCTAACCTAACCAACCTAACAAACTAACAATCTAAACCTTAACCTAACTAAACCTAACCAAACCTAACAACACCTAACTAACCTAGACCTAACCAACCTTAACGCTAACCTAACCTAACCAAACCTAACAAACCTTAACCTAAACCTAACCTAACCCTAACCAAACCTAACCTAAACTAACCTAAACCAAACCTAACTAACCTAACCAAACCTAAACCTAAACAACCAAACCCCTAACCGAACCGAACCTAACTTAACCTAACTAAACCTAACCTAACCAAAACCTAACCTAACCTAACCTAACCAACCAAACAAACCTAACCTAACCTAACCTGCTAACCTTAACCTAACCAAACCAAACAACCAAACGTAAACCTAACCTAAACCTAACCTAACCAAACCTAACCAAACCAAAACCTAACCTAACCAAACCAAACAAACCAAACCTAACCTGACCTAACCAACCTAACCTAGACCTAACGTAACGTAACGTAACGTAACGTAACGTAACGTAAATCTACCAAACCAAACCTATACTACACTAACCTAACCATACCTAACCTTCGTTGCGCAGAGGTAATCTAAACCTAACCTAACAAAACCCAACAAACCAACCAAACTAACCTTAGTTGCAGTAGGTAATATATATCGGCAGAACCTTAACCTTTTGGCACTTTCATGGTTAATCTCCCTGTTGACAATGAGACATACCGACTACAATCTCGCCTTAATACAGAGGTGTAATAACTGATTCCTGGTTTATTGTATTTTAATGGGTAATCTCCCTGTGATTGTAGAATGTATTACGAACCTCGACCTACTTGCAAGGGTTTTGAGAATCAACCTGGAATGCTGAGGTTTATATGTGTACGTGGCACCTGGCTCATTTTATAGGTAGTGTCCTCTTGGCCGCATGGCAAGTTTTTTTAAGTCATCTCCCTGTGA
>NW_020871922.1:20000-25000 GCF_003789085.1 Penaeus vannamei
AGTCCGCCATGTACAATGCATTGAATGCAGATTGAATGATCGTGTTCTGGAATTGACGTCACACATCCGGTTTCCCGATTTTTTCGGAAAATCGAAATAAATCAATTTTGAGGAATTATTTTCAGATTCATTTTTTAATCTTATTAGATAGATGGTTTGCGAGCTAATTCTCCCTTTTTAAAATGTTTAGTTGTTACTTCATATAAGCCCTTTAAGAGTAACACGCACTTGTAAATAAATGCACGAGTATGAAGAACACGGATAGCTGGCTGTGCTGGGTGAGGAGTGGAACAGCCCTACGCCCTGCGAGGGCAGGCTCGCGATGGGTGTGCGTTTTAGTGGGTGACCTGGAGTGAATGAGTGCATGACCCGTCCGTTCACGGGCAGGGTCGCCGAGGGTGTGAGGGAGATGTCAAAGTTGGCCACCTTTATATTCTGACGGGCCATGCAGCTTGGACACGGGCCACGCGGTATGATACGGACCGTGTGGCATGTTATGCTGTATGCTATATATATATATATATATATATATATATATATATATATATATATATATATATATATATATATATATATATATATATATATATATATATATATATATATATATATAGAAAGATGGAAACAATGCACTACCGCATTTTTATGGATAGAGCAGTCGCTTCACGATCTGGCGGCGCGGGATCGATCCCCGAACAGAGAGGTTTATATATTCATATATATAATATATATATATATATATATATATATATATATATATATATATATATATAAATGGATGCACGCGCACACACACACGCACAAACACACACACACATACACACACATACATAAAAACACACACCCTCATATGTATGTATATATATATATTTATATATATATATTATATATATATATATATATATATGCATATATATATATATATATATATATATAAATGCATATATATATATATATATATATATATATATATATATATATATATATATGTATATATACATATATATATATATATATATATATATATATATATATATATATATATATATATATATATATATATATATAATACACACACACACACACACACACACACACACACACACACACACACACACACATATATATATATATATATATATATATATATATATATATATATATAAACATACACGCAAAAAAATACACGCACACACACACATATATGTACATATATACATATACATATATGTCACATACATATATATACATATGTATACACACATATATATACATATGTATATGTACATATGTATATACATATACACATATATATACATATGTATATACATATACACATATAGTATATACATATACATATATACATATGTAATACATATACACATATATGTACATATGTATATACATATACACATATATGTACACCCAACAACAAAAGCGATGTCGCCTCGCCAGACCTAGCTTGGAGAGATCTTGCTTTTCCTGCCCTGAAAGGTGGCCCACGTTCAAACAACCTAGACATATTTAGAAAAGGGGGGGGGGGAGAGGAAGGGGGTGATCTGGATTCGCTAGGCAAAGCAAAGAGTGAGTGTTCGGCTGTTTCAGTCCCATCTTATCGAGGCTACCGTCCGCAACCCAGCCCCCTCTCTCCCTCTCACTCTCTCTCTCCCCTCCCCCTTCTCTCTCTCTCTCTCTCTCACACACACACTGTGTATAATATTGGTAGGTGTGAATAATGTATCATTTTAAATAGCGCCTCTTGAGCTATCAAACATTAATAAATGGTTTTGGTCACAAAACTTCGAGCGTGATGCGGTGTAAAGGTTTAGGTATCGATTCCCTTGTTTTCCTTTTATTTCGTTTGTGTGTCTCCTACGAACCACGACCTCCAGTCGCGTTCATGAATCGCGAAGCACGGTTTGGTTGGGGGCAACTTGAGTGTGATGGGCCACTTGGCTCCGCCACACACAATCATATATTTATAGAAAGTATTTATGTCTATATCAACATAAAGGTTGAGATACAAGTCAGTCACGAAGTGAATGTGTGCAACGGTGCATTAATGTAATGATGGTAGGGTATATATATGATGCAGGTGTTGCGAACCTTACACTTTTAACATATTTTTAATGTCAAATTATTAGGTGACAGTCTTTACACTTGGGCAGATTGGGCACTTCCCACCAAATCCCTTTCCCGGCTCACGCTTGCTCACTCACCTCGCAAAGGGCCGAGTCTAGCTTCACTCTATCCAAGGCTAAGGGGATATTCCCTTGACTCTATCAATTCTTACACCTTTATTTGTCGTTTCAGCTGGTGTCCAACACCTCCAAACTATTCAAGAAACCCATTGCTTTTGATATCCGTCTTTTACATATTAATTTCGTTATTTTTGGTAGTGAAATAATTGTAAATATTTGGAAATATAATGGCGTATGAAATAATGTCATATGGTATTTTCCAAATAACATATGACATTATAACATATCCAAATAGCGGATCCAGGTGATACAAGACTGAGGAGAGGGAGAGAGAGTAGCTGCTTAGGATAATGCAGATCCTTCATATAGGTATGAAGGTTATTTCTGTCTGACGAATAGTCAGTTCCAACAATGTTCAAGTTTATATAGAATATATGACAAGGAAATGAAATAGAACGATGCGATAAGATTTCTTGGTAATTATTTTAGAAATAATATACGATAACTTATTTCTTAAAGCAGGTTTCCAATATATTCATCAAATCAACAACTAAACATGAATAAAAGCGGTCTCTCTCTCTCTCTCTCTCTTCATGTATATTTCAGTCATTATTGCACATCTTCCCCTGAATTCCGTACTTTCCCTCCTCACATTCGAACCATGCTAACTATGCCCTGGTGTTTGAAGATGTGCCTCCTTTCAGGGCATGATCTCTCCCGAGCCAGGGCTGGTGAGGCGTCACCGCTTTTGTTGCTGGCTGTACATATGTATATACATATATGACCATATGTATATACATAATACACATATATGTACATACACACACACACACACACACACACACACACATATATATATATATACATATACACATAAGTACATATGTATATACATATACACATATATGTACATTTGTATATACATATACACATATATGTACATATGTATATACATATACTCATATATGCACATGTATATACATATACACATATATGTACATATGTATATACATATACATATATATGTATACATGTTTACATATATGAATATTTATGTGTGTATATGTATATAGCCACATCCACCTTTTGCTTCCAACCACGGGGGCCCCTCATGACGAGTCGCCAGGCAGGTCCTCGGCCCATCTCTAATTCTTCACACGACTTCCTAGGTCTTCCTCGACGCAGGATTGTCTCGTAAAATGACAAGCTGAGTGCCAGGGTCATCCACAAGGAAACTAGCTGGGTGTAGCCTGGGTTTGCGGTCACATATTATGCAAGTGACAGGTCCCATGCCAGTCTCACAGTGGAGTCGTCAGTTGGACACATGGTCCTGCCAACTGTACCCCATGATCTGGTGCAGGGACTTTTTACAAAAGGCATCGAAATGTGATCCCAAGGCACTAGATAGCGTCCAGGTTTCGCTTCCATAAAACAAAACTGGCAATATCAAGGCCTTATAGACATGTAACTTAGGCCATCTGCATAGGTACTGTCACCTCCAAATACTCTTGATGATCGAGTTCATGGCTACTTATACAAGACCAATCCATCTACTGACTTCCAGGTCAGACAACCCAGAGACATGAACTGCACTACCAAGCTCTCTGTGACGTCAACGTTCTCACCACAAGCACATATCGACTGAACAGGTTCTTCTAGCAGGCCCCCAAAATCCTGGGTCTTGGTCTTAGTCTAGGAGACCTGCAAGCCTAGGGGGCTTTGCCTCATTGCTAAATGCATCAAGAAGTGCTACCAGAGATTCCAGCAAAGTCAAGGTCCAGATATTGCCCAGTGTTGCTTCACACTGACTTTGGAAAGTAGCTTTGCCCATTATCCAGTCCATGCAAATAATGAAAAGTGTCGGTGCAAGGACACAACCTTGCCTCACTCCTGATTTAATAGGGAATATGCTTGACAGGCCCCCATCACATTTTATAGCACTTTCAGGACCAGTATCATAGGCTTGCTATTAATCCAATAATCTGTGTTAGAATTCTCCGTCTCAGGATTTCCCATAACTATTCGCGATGTGCTGAATCAAACATCTTGACGACATTCTACAAGCACCAGAATACGGTCTATTGTAGACTTGCCAGGAGTCAATCCAGATTCCTCCAGTGGTGCCTTAGCAGATGGTTGTTCAAAAGAATGTAAGCAAAAACCTTGCCAGGTATGATGAGCAATATGATGTCACGGTAGTTGCTACAGTCCCAACTATCCCCTTTTCCCATTCCAGAGAGGGATGACCATGCCTCTCATCAGGTCAAGGGAAATGGAACCATAGGCTAACCCCCAGCCTTTAGAAGTTCAACACGAAAGACAGGAAACATGCTATCTAACGCATTCTAAAAAATGTGAGCTCCCCGGTCGTTCAACAGCACCATCTGTTGACTCGACGCCCAACTAAACGGCCGACGTTGTTCAGAGGAGGTGTGCTCAGTCACTCGGGCTCATGTTCTTGGTCAGTTAAGACTTATTCAGAGGGGGTTGTGGATAGCTTATTTACTAATAAATAAATAAATATATATATATATAATTCATATTGTGTCATGACTTTGTAGTAGCATTTCTTCATATAATTCTTCATATAATTCTTTCGCCACTCCCAGCCCGAAGCTACCCATTCGGCAATTTAGGGCTGGTTAACAACTGTAAATTGGTAGTTCATACATGCACGGCATACATACGGCATATACAACATGCCATATAAAGGACACATTAAACCATGTGGCACAATAAACTTATAGGTCTACAGTCACATAACATCAGTGACATATAATGTATATGATATTGCCAAAC
>NW_020871922.1:32500-37500 GCF_003789085.1 Penaeus vannamei
CGTAATCTCTATAGCAATTGATCATCTCTCCATGAAGAAATAATTTTCTAAAAAAAAAAAAAAAAGAACAGCTTCCTGTATCAACTGTTAAAAGGGTATTTGCAGCTACCATTTATAAAGTAATTAAGCTTTGAAATCAGAAAATAATTCAAATGTTTCTACAAACAATTACCCTCAAATCAAATTCACGTTTGTCATTAGCAACTCTAATGCTATTGCAGACTTTTTAAAACAGCCCACGAGATACTGTCAGATAAAGTCGGATCACCCTCACGATGATTACGTCACCGCAATATTAGAATGGGTGAGTGCTTCAGGGTGATGTTAAGCAATGGTATGGTAGCCTAGTTAGTGTTAAGTGCTTTGCATGCCTTCTTGCTTACAGCTGCCACCGCTGGCTAGCCTAGTGCGAAAAAGGGAGCAGCTTTACAAAAGCCTCTCCATCATCGAGACTTCTGCAGTGCCTCCTCGTGGCCTCCCATGGAAACTGGGTACCTTACAGTCCCAGGCTAAACTGTGGGGGATCTCGGAGCAGCAGGAGGCTCTAGAGGTACAGGGTCATGGCTCACCGGCGTGTGGACACGCCCTGGCCCTGTACCATCTCCTGCCCCTAGGCCCCCTTGGGTTAATGGGAGGCTCGGGGCCTTGCCAGTCCACCCCCCAGATAAACCTCATCAGCAGTGAAAGATATAAATGGAAATGCTGGGAGGAGGGGTAATGCTCCTCCCACCCAGCAAGTGAGGCGGACTGCAGGCTCCGTTAGGAGGATGACTGCCGGGACACAGGATGGGAACGGGACCTACTCGTCCCGCCTGCGTTCTGGCAGTCATCAGCCTGGAGTGATGCTTGTGGGGGAAAGCCTTCGGGAGCCCCGCAGGTGGATGAAGGGTCCTGTAGCCTGCCGCTCACTTTTATATGGAGCAGCGTCGGCGGGGGTGGCAGAGGTGGCGTCCACCCGGAGTGACTGCCTGAGGCTAAACCTCAGGCGGGAAGCCAGGGTTGGGGCTTGGAACGTCCGTTCTTTGTGTCAGGATGATCCAGGATGATCGGTTGCCTCTGCTGTCGAGGGAACTGGGGAAGCTGAGAGTGGAGGTGGCTGCTCTCTCGGAGGTGAGAAGACCTGGCAGCAGCACAATTAGTGTAGGTGGCTATACCTACTACTGGTCGGGCTGCAGCAATGGTCATCATCTTCAGGGAATACAGCCAGTGGAATACAGCCCTCGGTAGTAGAGGTTACTCCAGTTGATGAGCGTATAATGGTAATGAGACTGAAGCTAGTATTTGGTTTCATGTCTGTTATTGCTGTGTGCGCTCCTACCGATGTTTGTAAACTTAACGTGGAAGAGATGTTCTATGTCAAACTAACATCTGTGACAGGGGTCCCTGGCGAGATATTCGTATTGTTCTGGGTGACTTTAATGTGGTATCTGGCTGTAATCGAGCTGGCTATGAGATGTCTGTCGGTCCCCATGGCTCAGGAGCTGATACTGATAGTGAGAATAGCCTCCTTTTCTAGGACTTTGCTAGGTCCTAGAAATTGAGGATTTCTGGCTCCTGGTACCAGCACCCAGACTCACATCATTGGACTTGGTACAGTGATGCAGGTAATGCAGCCAAGGAGATCGACCACATATTCGTTAACACTCGGAGGATCCTCCAGAACTGCAGGGTGTATAGGAGCGCCGAGTTATGTGATACTGTCCATAGATTGGTTGTGGCTACCCTTCGGGTCCACTTCAAAACTCCCCAGCGGTCCAATGATCACCCCAGGGTGTTTCCCTTGGACAGGCTAAGGGAGGGGGAGTGTGCCTGGGGGTTTGCTGAGGCAGTCTCTGGTCGTTTCGCAGTGCTCGAAAATTTGATGGACCCTGTACTGTGGGACACCTTCAAACGTGAAAGGCTTGATGCAGCGCAAGAAACAATTGGTGAACGTTCGAGAGCAAGACAGAATTTTATCTTACAGGAGACTCTGGATGCCACAGATGCTTGTCTGACAGGGGATTGGGATCTGCACCGGTCTCAGGTGCGCAGAACTCGGTCACTATTAGGTAGGGACAAGGAACAGTTTATTAGGAGTCTTGCTGAGGAGGTAGAAGGCCATTTCTTAGTAAATGACCTTCGTCCTGCATACCAAGCCCTGAGAAAGCTGAACTCCAAGCCCTCTTCTCAGGTGACAGCGGTTCACTTAGGAAGTGGCCAGATTGTCTCAGATCCTGTTGCGGTGCGGGAACGTTGGGTTGAGTATTTTGAGCAGCTATACCAGGTTGACCCACCAACAGCTAACTTGGATGCGGGTAGTGCCGTGATTCTGTTGCCGGACCCACCCATCAGTGAGGAAACACCCTCCCAAACTGAAGTTAGGGGGGCAATATCCAGGCTGAAGAGAGGCAAAGCAGTGGGTATTTGTGGCATCCCAGCTGAACTGTTAAAGGCTGTTGGGGAACCTATGGCACATGGATTGCATGCTGTCCTGGCTGCCATCTGGCGGTTCGGTACCATTCCCCCTGACATGTTGAGGGGTGTAGTCATCCCTCTCTGGAAGGGAAAGGGGACCGATGGGACTGCAGTAATCACTGAGGCATCCCACTGTTCAGTATACCAGGCAAGGTTCTTGCCCACATCCTTCTGAGACATATCAGAGACCATCTACTGAGGCACCAGAGGCTGGAGCAATCTGGATTCACTCCTGGTAAGTCCACAATAGACCGTATCCTTGTGCTTCGAGTCATTGTAGAGCGCCGTCATGAGTTCTGGCGTGGGCTGCTTGCAGCCTACATCGACCTCAAGAAGGCATTTGATACGGTGCATCGAGAATCACTGGGAGATCCTGAGACTGAGAAGAATTCCAACAAGGATTATTGAACCGATAGCAAGTCTGTATACTGGTACTGAAAGTGCTGTAAAGTGTTGTGGGGGCCTGTCGAGCTTCTTTCCTGTTAGTTCAGGAGTGAGGCAAGGCTGTGTTCTTGCAACAACACTTTTTAACACTTGTATGGACTGTATACTGGACAGAGCTACTGTTCACAGTCATTGTGGAGCAACTCTGGGCAATATTAAAGTTACCGTCCTTGACTTTGCTGATGATGTTGCTATTCTATCTGAGTCCTTGGAATCCTTAGTGGTGGCTCTCAATGCATTTAGTAATGAAGCAAAGCCCTTGGGGTTAGAGGTCTCCTGGACCAAAACCAAGATCCAGGACTTTGGGGACTTGCTAGGAGAACCTGTTCAGTCAGTACGTGCTTGCGGAGAGGACATTGAAGTCACAGAGAGCTTTACATACCTTGGTAATGTAGTTCATAACTCTGGGCTGTCATACCAGGAAATTAGCAGACGGATTGGCCTGGTAGCAGGGGTCATGAACTCTCTCGACAACAATATTTGGAGATGCCAGTACCTGTGCAGAAGGACCAAGCTACGTGTCTTCAAGGCCCTGATAATCCAGTTTTGCTATACGGTAGTGAAACCTAGACATTATTTCTCTGCCTTGGAGTCACGTCTTGATGCCTTCTGTAATAGGTCCTTGCCCCGGATCATGGGGTACAGTTGGTGGGACCACGTGTCCAACCAATGGTTGCACCATGAGACTGGCGCAGGACCTGTTACCTGCACAATCCAGGATCGCCAACTCAGACTATATGGCCACCTGGCTTGCTTCCCCCAGGATGATCCTGCCCACCAGGTTGCCTGTATGAGACCGCCCTGGGTGGAGGAGGCCTGTGGAACGACCTAGGAGGTCGTGGCTAGGGCAGATCGATCGTACCTGTCGTGAGGAACTCGAGATGGGCTGAGTCCCTGCCTGACGGCTTGCCATGAGGGACACCAAAAGATGGATGCGGCTATGCACACCCGTTGGCGTTAGCCCCCAGTTGATGATGATGAATATTAGAACACAAAGGCAAGTAATTTCGTTGTGGACTACTGCTGAGCATCGTTCTCGGGCGTAAGAGAGCACTGTCACAAACAATCACATCTGTTCTCCAACACATATTCTTTCCTCCCACTCCTCCCGCCAAGACCTCATTATCTCAGAGTCATTACTGATTCGAAAAATGACACCTGAGCTTAACAACCCCACTGCCGTAACCACCTTGTTTAATAACTAGTTGCCAGTACCGCTATCACCTTAAGTGGTAATAGTTTTACATATCATTAACTCTGTTTCACTGTATAGATTATTATTATGTGATTAAATTGTCTATTCACAGTTTTGTTCTATTATTTACATGCGTATAGTGTTTATAGATTTTTTGGCGCACTATTGTAAATATAGAGAAACAATTTCCCATCCAATACCCTTATGGTTTCATTCATTACTACAGCACTGATGAAGGAGATTTGATTAATCTTCGAAACGTCTGATAATAAACAAGAAATTATTTATGGCCGTATTAATTAAGGCCGTAAATATCATCAGTGGCGTATCAGTGCCGCGCCCGCTCAGTCTGTAAGTGTCAGTGAAAAATGATAACATTACTTTGAATTCAGGCGAAAAATTAACGCATGTCCGGCGTAATACCCTTTTGACTCAGTGTCAGTTCAGTCTCCGGGCCGTGATTTTGAATATCGTCGTCAGTGATATATATATATATATATATATATATATATATATATATATATATATATATATATATATATATATATATATATATTATATATATATATATATATATATATATATATTTTTTTTTTTTTTTTTTTTTTTTTTTTTTTTCTTTTTTTCACGGACATCGGGCAAGTCTTGTGAGCCTCTCAACAAAAATGACGAATTCAGCTTTTTTTTTCCTTTTTTTTTTCAATATACTGTATAGTACAATGAATCCTTAAGATTTTTAACCGAAAAATCTGTTTGGATTAGTGAAGATACATCCAATAAATAGGCCTATGGCAAAATGCTTGTATTATTTAAGCTAAAACAAACTGGTAGTCGTCCTCTCGTTATTATAGCCTTTCTCGAGATAGTCTTGCTTGTTCAGATAAACTTTTGTTTTACTGAGGAATAT
>NW_020871922.1:56980-59480 GCF_003789085.1 Penaeus vannamei
AGACAGAGAGAAAACACACCACACACACACACACACACACACACACACACACACACACACACACACACAGTGACACAGAGAGAGAACAGTGGGGCCGTTAAACACACTTGGCAACAGAATATATCATAAGAAAAGAGCTGCAACGACGTGATAAGGAACTGTGCAACCTTGACCTGTCCACGCTGACTGACTGTTAATAAGGATGACTTAGCTGAGTGTATATAATATTATGAAAGGAAAACGGTGACTGATTCTTTATCTCAATCATCCCCATCATCGTTATAAATATCACTGCATATACAACCGTAGTTAATAAGGGTGATTGTAATAATGATATTGATAGTAGGAGTAGTTGTAGTATGAAGTGTAGTAAAGGACTTTTTTTTTAAAGCAATACCGAAACCCACAGATATTTTGATACACTTTGATACATGTTTGCCCTTTACGCCCATGTTATTGGTAGCTGATTTAACGTCTTTTCATTTTGAATCAGCCAATCAGAGCGCGATGTTTTCCAGATATATTTCACGCAGGCTCGGAATTTATATTTTCATTATTTACGAATCGCATCGGAAGCTTCTTGATACCAAATGCTATTCTAAAGTTGTAAAAGATTTCTGTGTCTTTTCTAAGCAGTACATCAAATAAATGTTCACTCGATATGGGTAAAATTTGAAGTCAATCATAACGGTCGATGAAACATGGCAAGAATTTTCAACGAATTGGCATCATATGTCTTCAAAATCATTCTGTACCTCAATGCTACAATTTTACAGGCTGGAAATATCAGAATAGACTGTGTATCTTCATCTGCTGATAATGCTTCATCAATAAAACAAGTAAATACCTCTGATCATTAGTATTATTTAATTATCTGAGTAGGACACAGAGCTCACTCACGGTGGATACACGAAGATGCAAAACCTTACGCAATTTCCTCTTTCATATGAAGAACAACGTATGTAATAACAAAATAAAAACAAAAACAAAACAAAAAAGAAATAAAAAATGAATCTGAGAAATACATTTGACAGTTTCACAGCCTTGCAAAGCGAAAATGAATGTGTTTAAACCATCATATTTACAGAGTAGTGAAGTACTTTTTTCCATTTTATTTGAAGCTTCTGCAATATTTTGCTTGTAGTTAAATATCATACCTGCATATTTGGTGCATTAATGGGTTTCTATTAAATTCTCTTTTGGGAAATTAAGTAGTAATAGTAGTAGTAATAGTAGTAGTAGTAGCAGTAATAGTAGTAGTAATTGTTGTAGTACTAATAGTAGTAGTAGTAGGAGGTAGTAGTAGTAATAGTAGTAGTAATAGTAGTAATAGTAGTAGTAGTAGTAATGATAGTGTAGTAGTAGTAGTATAGTAGTAGTAATGATAGTACTAGTAGTAGTAATAGTAGTAGTAGTAGTAGTATAGTAGTAGTAATAGTAATAGTAGTAGTAGTAGAAATAGTAGTAGTAATAGTAGTAGTAGTAGTGATAGTAGTAGTAGTAGAAATAATAGTAGGAGTAGGAGTAGTACTATCACTCCACATGTGGAGTATACAAGTAATTCCAATATAATGATGATTATTGGAACAACAAACTATTTTACATTTTTTGTTGTCACTAACATACATTAGTTAATAATGGTAATAATAATAATGATATTAATAGTAGCCGTTGTAGTAGTAGTAGTAGTAGTAGTATTTTTAGTAGTAGTAGTTGTTGTTGTTGTTGTTGTTGTTGTTGTTGTTGTAATAATGATGATGATTATACTAATAATAGTAATAATAATAATGAACTGAAAATAATGAAAATGCCATGAATGTTAATAACAATGACACCAACAACAATAATAATAAAGTTAATAAAGATGATAGTACATATAATAATGATAATAACAATAATGATGATGATGATGATGACGATGATGATGATGATGATGATGATGATGATGATGATGATGATGATGATGATGATGATGATGATGATGATAAGAAGAAAAACAGTGATAATAATAATAATAATGATAATAAAATAACAATAATAAAACAACAAAAACAATAATGATGGCAATTACGATACAATAATATAATAAAATAATAAATAATAATAATAATAATTAATATAATGAATAATAAAATAATAATGATAATAACGGATAATAATAATAATAATAATAATAATAATAATAATAATAATAATAATAATAATAATAAACAATATAACAACAACAAAAATAACAACATCACCGCCACCAACCTGCGCCTTTTCCTCAGGAGGTAGACACGCGAGAGGTTAAAGCAAGAGCAGCGCCTGGCCAAGCACAGAGGCACAAAGTGACATTTATTGCTAATTAACAATGCCAGTAATGAAGTGCGGATAAAGAGGCTTGAGACATTAACAACCGGGGGGCCTATTTTCCCCAAGCTACGAGGGGGCGGGGAAGGGGGAGGGAGGAAGGCAATTGCAGCGGAAAGAAGATTTACGTTGGAAAAAAAAAATGGAA
>NW_020871922.1:69869-72369 GCF_003789085.1 Penaeus vannamei
ACCTCCTCATCCTTCTCCTCCTATCCTTCATTATTTATCGCCCTTTTCCTCTTCATCTTCATCGCCATTACCATTATTATTTTCATCCTTTTCTTCCAACTTTTTCACTGCATGCTCCTTCGCCTCTTTCCTCATTTCTCCCTCATCTCTCTCTTCTTCCTCCTTCTCCCCTCCCTTCTTCTCCTCCTTCCTCCTTCTCTTTCCTCCTCCTCCTTAATCGGTCTTCCCCCCTCTTCCTCCAGCTCATCTTCACCCTTCCTTCTTCTCCTCTCATATCTCCATCTTCCTCCTTTTCCTTCTTCCTCTCCTTCCTCTTCCTCCTCCGTCTTTCCCCTTCTGTCCTTATTCCTCCTCTTCCTCCTCCTTCCCCCCCTTTCCTCCTCCTCCTTCCCCCCTTTCTCCCCTTTTCCTCGTCTCTCCTACTTGTTCTTCTTTTTTTCTTCTTCTCCTTTACTCCTCCTCCTCCTCCTCTCCATCTCCTCCTACGCCCCCCCCCTTCCTCCTCCCTCCCCCTTCCTCTCCCTTGGTTTAGTTTTGTATTGTATTTGTTGTATTATATTGTATAGCATTGTCTTGAAGGTAGAGATGATTTATGTTCTTAAATTCATGAAAATGGAAATTTAAGATTAATGATAATAATGATAAATGATAATGAATAGAAAAAAAAAACAGTTTGAATATTCAGAAGGATCTACATGTATTGATTAATCATCTAACTGATTTTCTTTTTGATTAATTAATAATCTAAATCGTTTTCCTAAGCCAATGCTTATCTGTAGGATAGGATGCTGAGATTTTTTTTATCGTTATATTTCATTTTCACTTTCCCATTTCCTTTTTAAATTTTATTTTATTTATCTTTTTTATTATTTTTTTTACAGATTTCATGAATATTAAAATTCATGTTCTGCTTTTTAAAACGTTTCAGTAGTTTTTTTCTTTTGTTTTTGGTTCAGCATTATAACTTCAGCGGTTATGGAACACGAAACTTGGCAACAATTTATTTCCTTGCTCATTTAGTTCTCTCTCTCTCTATTTATCTATCTAGCTGTCTATCTATTTCTCTCTCTCTCTCTCTCTCTATCTATCTATCTAATCTATCTATCTCTCTATCTATCTATCTATCTATCTATCTATCTATCTATCTATCTAATCTATCTAATCTATTCTCTATCTCTCTCTCTCTCTCTCTCTCTTTCTCTCTATCTATCTTTCTATCTATCTCCTTATTTATCTGTTTCTGTTCATCTTATCAATCCATTTATTATCCTTTTTACCAGACTTTCTGAACATTCTCCTTTTATTTATCATTCTTATCTATCACTCCTTCATTTCTTTGCCCTGGTGTCGGATTTCTTTTTCTTTTTTTTCTTTTTCTCTAATATTTTCTGACTTTAATATGAGAAACTCCTCTACCTTCCCCCTCCTCCCTCTCCCCTAGCCGGACTTTTGCCGGACTTTGAGGACCCCCTACACCCCTTTCCTCCTCCCCATCTTCCCTCTTTCTCCCTCCTCTTCCCCCTTCCTCCCTCCCCTTCCCCCTCCCACCTTCCCCTTTCTCCCTCCCCTTCCCCTCATCCCCTTCCCCTCCCCTCTCTCCTTCCCCTCCCTGTCCTTCCTTTCACCCTAACTTTTTTTACATAACTCTGAGGGAAAACTCTCCCCTCCTCCCCATCTCTCCCTCCCACCTCCCTTACTCCTCCCCCTTTCCCTCCTACCTTCCTTTTTCTTCCTTTTTCCTTTCTTCCTTTCTTTCTTTCATTCTTTTTTTTTCTTTTTTGTCTGACCTCAATATTTCGAAAGAAGAAAGTTGGTTCTTTTGATCGTCTTCCCCATTCTTCCGGTTAGAGTTTAACACATTTGCAATTTGCAACAATGTAAGCGAGAGAGATGTGAGGCTGCGGGGGAGAAGGAGGGAGAGAGAGAGGAGAGAGAGGAGAGAGAGAGAGAGAGAGAGAGAGAGAAGAGAGAGAGAGAGAGGGAGAAGAGAAGAGAGGGGAGGGGAGGGAGGGAGGGAGGGAGAGAGAGAGAGAGAGAGAGAGAGAAGAGAGAGAGAAGAGAGAGAGAGAGAGGGGAGGGAGGGAGGGAGGGAGGGAGAAGGAGAAGAGAGAGAGAGAGAGAGAGAGAGAGAGAGAGAGAGAGAGAGAGAGAGAGAGAGAGAGAGAGAGAGGCGAGGAGAGAGGGAGGGAGGGAGGGAGGGAGGAGGGAAGGAGGGAGAGGAGGGAGGGAGGGAAGAGGAGGAGAGAGAGAGAGAAAGAGGAGTAGAGAGAGAGAGAGAGGGGGGGGGGAGGTGATAGGAGAGAGAGAGAGAGAGAGAATAGGAGAGAGAGAGAGAGAGAGAGAGGAGGAGAGAGAGAGAGAGAGAGAGAGAGAGAGAGAAGAGAGAGAGAGAGAGAGAGAGAGAGGGGGGGGGGAGGGAGGGAGGGAGGAGGGAGGTAGGGAGGGAGGGAAAAAAAAGGGAGAGAGAAGAGAGAGAGAGGAGAAGAAGAGAGAGAGAGAG
>NW_020871922.1:77369-84876 GCF_003789085.1 Penaeus vannamei
CGCGCTTTCCCGCCTCACGTGACCTGTCAAAATGGGGCGGAGCTATAACGTTACCCGAGGGGCGCCATTGCTAGCCAATCAGGACACAGAAATTGTTTCCAAATGCGGATTATTTTTTATTTTTTATACATCATCATTATCAGTATAATGAGTGCAACAAAAATTCTACACTTCTGTTTGAGCATGCGAATCTTTTCTATTATAATGAAACTTACAAAACAGGAAAAAAATCGTATTTCGTTGTTTTACTACCAAAGACTATATAAGAAAGATAGGAATGCACGTATCACACCGATTAAAAAAATGTGAGGCCCAAAACTTCATGCAGCGTCATCTATTGTTCAGATATGGAACTAAAAAAAGGAGACCGTTTTAGGGGGGGACTATAAATTTATATAGACATTTTTTCTTTTTTTAGTTTTAAAGGTTTTGTTTCAGTTGATGTTTAACATTTTTTTTTATAAGAGACTGGAAATACGTCTATCAAAGAATTACTTTTTCTAAATATCTATAAATTTACTTGGGATTATATAATTATTCTATTCATTAATAACGTTTTTCTTTTTTGAGATTTCTTTACATTCATTAAATAATGTTTTGCACTCTTTTTTCCATAATATGACAATTAAACGTATATTGATAGTTATCTCATGTGTATGCATATTTTCATGCCATCATAAAATTATTCCAATAAATTATTTTAATACAATGAATATGAATTTAAATTCGATAAACTCTACAATTTATTGAATAAACAAATCTATTAGATAAACTCTGTAATCATTCGGCATTAATGAATTCTTCGTGTTTTTCATTCATTTTTGTTGTGTCATCAAATCAATGGTATACAAAGCACATTTATGTAAAAAAAAAAAAAAAAAAAAAAAAAAAAAAAAAAAAAAAAAAAAAATCTTTATTTGATTTCAAGTCATCATCAATGAAAGTATTAATGAAAGTAGGCCTATAGTTAAAACAACAGGAAGCAGGTGTCCAGAGTAACGTGACTCGCTGTCTCGGTAATCAGCAGCTAGGCGGGCAGCGCCTTCTATCTTTGGAGGCAGGAGGGCAGGTGGAGGGTCTATATAAGTACTCTATCTAGCTCTTGGGGAGGCTCAATTTTAGACAATATTAGGTTCTCGGCAGGGCAAAGTGTTGAGACATACCACCGGTTGTGAGAGCCCGAGAGGCGGGGCCCTGCAAGAGTAGGGTGGATGGTGAGTTTAGCGTGTAATGCAGACAACCAAGATGTCTTGATTCCTTTCTTTGCTGAGTAATGACATTTGGAGTGACGCTGCTCCCCTTCCAAAGTGTCCTCTCTTTATCGGTCTACTTATAGATCTGTCCAATTTCTTAGGTACCTTTCAAGTTTGTGGATATTGGGGAGAGGAGATCCGCGGAATAATTTCGATATATTTGGATAGTGAAGATTAAGAGGAATACATTGATACTAAATCGTTGCGACTTTCTTAAAAAATAAAAATAATAATAATTATACAAAACTATGGCGTTCAAGCTACACTGCAGTATTTTCAGGTAGACAACGAGATAGAAGGACAGACTGACAAAGAGAGGCAGATAGACAGACAAACAAAGAGAGACAGACACACAAAAGATATTGCTTTGATATAGAAAAGTTAACGCTAAAACTTTAGCCCAGAATTATTAAAGAAAACGTTCCTTGATTAATTGCAGGGGGTAACTATTGTATTTACTTTCACACCTACCCATAATTGTTTGCTGTTATTGTCTGTCATCTGTAGTATTATTTTTTATTATTATTACTTCTAATTATTTTGATAATGATTATGATAATGGTAATACTGATAGAAATAACAGAAATGGTAATAAGATCGATAATGATAACAAAATAATAACAATGATAATGTCGATGATAATAATAATGACAATGCTAATAACTATAATCACGATTAACATGATAATAATAACAATAATGACAATATATATAAAAATGATAATGAGCACAATAATAGTTATAGCAATGATTATAAGGTATGTAGATAATAATGATAATGATAATTATAATGACAATACTAATAGGAACAATAAATATAATAATTATGACAATAATAATGACAATGATAAAAATGATAGTGATAATGATATAATGATGACAATAGCAACAATAATAATAATAATGATAATAATTATCACTAACATCATCATAATAATTATTATTATTGATCGTTTTAATTGATATCATTACTAGTACTATTATTGTTGTTATTTTTACCATCATCATTATTTCCGTTATCAGCATCAGTGTCATCATCACTGTGACAAAGTGGGGGCCTTGGAGAATGGTGGAATGAAAGGGGTCTTGGCTTGCTGGTTTATTGGGTGAGGAATGGCGTGACCTCACGACAGACCCCGTGCCCCGCGTGCCGGACGGGTGACCTCTGTTCTGTGACCGTTCCCGTTCTCCTGTCTGCTCGGTCTCTCCTAGTCTGCCTGACGAGACCTTTAATCCAGCGACTCCTGTCCTGGGCAGCTGCCTGCTTCTGTATTTTGGGGTGTCAGTTCCTCGGAATTGCTCGAGGGGGAGATAGTACTTGGGCAACAAGGTGCGATGCCAGGAATGAAGGGTGCTGGTTGAGCCATATTGTTGACAATTATCATCGCTATGAATATCATCATTATAGTTTTGATCATTATTACTATCAGTATTATTATCATTATCATTTTACTCTTATTTTCATCATTATTTTTTATTACTATTATTATTGTTATTATTATCAGTATTACTGTCACTATTATCTTTATTATTATTATTATTATTATTATTACTATCATTGACATTATCATTCATCATCATCATAATCATTATTATTAAATCATTATCACTAATGATATTGATATTCTAGTTAGTTATTCTTAGAGAATATATTATTGGTATTCTTTTAGAGTAAATATCATAATGTAGATCAATATTACGAATAAAAATAACCATATAGGGGGCATCAAATGGCTAAATATTACGATAATTACAGCGGGAGGGGGGGTAAAGTGTATCCCAAAATACAATTAACGCGAGTTGAAAAAGGTATTACCATCCTGGGGTTAATTATCGTTTTTTTATATCTTTCTTATATCGTCTTTACTATTATATATATTTATACTTTTTGGTTTTCTTCTGTTCGTTTGTTTTAATTTTTTTCCTATGTTTTTAGTGTTAGTGGGATAAGGAAGTACAGGATTTTGTGTGGGTTTTATTGTCATTTGTTTATTCATATTTACAGTTCTCTCTCTCTATCTTTCTCTCTCGCTTCCATTCATCTGTTTATGTATCTCTCTCTCATCCATCTGTTTATACCTATATCCACATTCATTATTCCTTTTTATAACAGTACTGCTTATTGGACGGAATATGCTATAGAAAATACTCTTGTTCACATATTAAATTGAGTGTTTCAGGAATAATTCTAATTTTCCCTAAATTAAACCAAAGAAAAAAAAATATAAGAATAAGCTTCGGCAACAAATTTCATCAGGTTTCAGAATGCCATCTCGATCCTGAAGGTCAAAGCAAGGCCGATATCCAAGATTAGTCTGAGCCTTCTCTCATTCCTTGATACTGAAGCAAGTCCCTCTGAATACTGTCCCTCACGTTACTGAAGCAAGTCCTTCTAGATACTACAGTAAGTCCTTCCTGATACTGAAGCAAGTTTCTTCAGCTTCTGAAGCAAGCCGGAAGCAAAATCACCGAATGCCCAAGCCTAAGGTAGTTAAAAATATAAGCCTCAAAAGTCCTATAAATCTTATATGCACTGTACCCTACCCAAGACCATAGTAAATCTCACCAGATACAAGCTGAATCGCAGAAAGAAATGAATTCCCCAAAGAACCTGATACTCTGAGACCTAAGACCTAAGACCCTGATACTCTGAGACCTAAGACCTGAGGCCCTGATACTCTGAGACTTAAGACCGAAGACCCTGATACTCCGAGACCTAACACCTAAGACCCTGAATCTCTGAGACCTAAGACTTAAATCGCTCCAGTACGGGTTTGAAGACAGTGGTAAGTTTCACCGTACAACTCGAGGCTCCTTATACTCCGAGACTGCTGACGCGCCCAAGACACAGGTCCGAAAGTACTCTTCTTGTGGAATATGATGAATCATTCCTCACCTTCGTTCGTTTCTTGGCTTCTTCTCCTTTCTCTTCTTTTGTCTTCTCGTTCCTTCTTTAAGCTTCTTGTCTCTCTCTCTCCCTGAGAAGGTATCTGCGGCTCAGCTCACTTCTCCTCCCCTCTCCTCTTATGTTCTCTTCCATACTATTCTATTTTATCATGCTCTTTTCTCCTCTCCTCTCCTCTCCTCTCCCTCCTCCTCTCCTCTACTCCTCCCTACCTTCTTCCTCCTCTCTACCCTTAGGAAGGCATCCGAGACTCCATTCACTTCTCTCCTCTCCTCATCCATTTTCTTCCATTCTGTTCCCTTCTCTTATCCTCTTCTCTTCTCTCTCCTCACTTCTCCGACCCAAGCTCGACGGAGGCGCTGGTCGAGGCCTCGTTGCTCGCCTCGTAGGACGACTCCTCGAAGACCCCCGAGGACGACCTCTGCGACACGACCTCGCCCGACGACTTGGCCCGCTCGTCCTCCCTCATCAGCTGTGCGGGGGAAGGAGAGGCGTGGTGAGAAGAGGAAAAAAAGGGAGAGAAAGGGAAGAAATTGGAGGGGAAGGAGGTGAAGATGGAGGGAGAAGAATGAGTGAGAGGAAAAAAGGGAGAGAAGGGGAAGAAATTGGAGGGGGAAGATGGAGGGAGAAGGATGAGTGAGAGAAAAAAAGAAAGAAAGAGAAAATTGGAGGTGAAGATGGAGGGAGAAGGAGGATTTGGAGAAATTGGAGGGGGGAAGAGGAGAAGATGGAGGGAGAAGGATGAGTGAGAGAAAAAAAAGGGAGAGAAAGGGAAGAAATTGGAGGGGGAAGAGGTGAGAGATGGAGGGAGAAGGATGAGTGAGAGGTGTGGTGAGGAGAGGGAAAAAGGGAGAGAAAGAGGAAGAAAATTGGAGGGGAAGAGGTGAAGATGGAGGGAGAAGGATGAGTGAGAGGTGTGGTGAGGAGAGGATAAAAAAGGGAGAGAAAGGGAAAGAAATTGGAAGGGGAGGAGGTGAAGATGGAAGGAGAAGGATGAGTGAGAGGTGTGGTGAGATGAGGAGAAAAAGGGAGAGAAAGGAAGAAATTGGAGGGGGAGAGGTGAAGATGGAGGGAGAAGGATGAGTGAGAGGTGTGGTGAGGAGAGGAAAAGAAAGGGAAGAGAAGAGGAAGAAATTGGAGGGGGAGGAGGTGAAGATGGAAAGAGAAGGATGAGTGAGAGGTGTGGTGAGGAGAGGAAAAGAAAGAAGAGAAAGGAAGAAATTGGAGGGGGAGGAGGTGAAGATGGAAGGGAGAAGGAATGAGTGAAATTAAAAAAGGGAGGAAAGGGAAGGGAAGAGGTGAAGATGGAGAGAAGGAGAAGGATGCAGATGAGAGGTGTGGTTGAGAATGAGGATAAAAAGGAAGAGAAAAGGAAGAAATTGGAGGGGAGGAGGTGAAGATGGAGGGAGAAGGATGAGTGAGAGGTGTGGTGAGGAGAGGAAAAGAAAAAGGAAGAGAAAGAGAAGAAATTGGAGGGGGAGGAGGTGAAGATGGAGGGAGAAGGATGAGTGAGAGGTGTGGTGAGATGAGGAAAAAAAAAGGGAGAAAGGGAAGAAATTGGAGGGGGAGGAGGTGAAGATGGAAGGAGAAGGATGAGTGAGAGGTGTGTGGTGAGGATGAGGAAAAAAGGAGAGAAAGAGAAGAAATTGGAGGGGGAGGAGTGAGATGGAGGGAGAAGGATGAGTGAGAGGATGATGAGGTGAGGAGAGGCATGGAAAGGAGAAAAAGGAGAGGAGAAAAGGGAAGAAAAAGCATGGAGGGGGAGGAGTGAAGATGGAGGGAGAAGGATGAGTGAGACGGTTGTGGTGATGGAGAGATAAAAAAGGAGAGAGAAAGGAAGAAATTGGAGGGGGAGGAGGTGAAGATGGAAGGAGAAGGATGAGTGAGAGGTGTGGTGAGGAGAGGAAAAAAAGGGAGAAAAGGGAGAAATTGGAGGGGATTGGAGGATGAAGAGGTTGAAAGATGGAGAGGAGGGAGAAGGATGAGTGAAGGTGTGTGAGGAGAGGAAAAAAAGGGAGAGAAAGGGAAGAAATTGGAGGGGGAGGAGGTGAAGATGGAGGGAGAAGGTATGAGTGAGAGGTGTGTGAGGAGAGGAAAGAAAAGGAGAGAAAGGGAAGAAGAAATTGGAGGGGGAGGAGGTGAAGATGGAAGGAGAAGGATGAGTGAAGGTGGTGAGGATGAGGAAAAAAAGGGAGAGAAAGGGAAGAAATTGGAGGGGGAAGAGGTGAAGATGGAGGGAGAAGGATGAGTGAGAGGCCGTGGTGAGGAGAGGAAAAGAATAGTAAGAGGAAAGGGCAAGAAATTGGAGGGGGAGAGCGAGGTGAAGATGGAAGGAGAAGGAATGAGTGAGAGGCGTGGTTGAGGAGAGGCAGAAAAAGGGGGTTACGAGGAAAGGGAAGAAAGAAATTGGAGGGGGAAGAGGTGAAGATGCGAGCGAGAAGGGATGAGTGGAGATGGGACTGTCTTTGTGGTTGAGGGAGTGTCTTAGGTGGAACGAAAGGAAGAGAAAGAGGAAGAAAAATTGGGAAGGGGAAGGACCGGTGCCAGGGATGGACGGGAGCAAGGTATGACCCCGTTGAGAGGCGTGGTCGAGGTAAAAGGAGAAAAAAGGAAGGACGGAGAAAGGCGCGTAAGCGAAATTTGGGATCGTTGGGAACGCAGACGGCGCCATGACCCGGGTGAATGCATAGGAATAGGGTAAGATAGTTTGGTAGGTAATATTAAAATCAGTGAGAGGAGACATACAACATAAAAGCATTATACAGACGTCACCCAAAAAGACTTGTTCATCAAGACTGATGAGCAGGAGAGCGAGAGGAAAAAGGGCGAGGAGGAATAAGGGAAGATAATTTCACATGAGGGGAAGAGGTTTGAAGAATGGAGGCGAGAAGGTACTAAACATAACAATTGATTGTGTAGAAGTAAAGGGACAGAATGCCTAAATGGTGAGGAGAGGATAAAAAAGGTGCTCGAGGAGAAGGGAAGAAAATTGGACGTGAGGAGAGCGTGAAGATGGAGGGAGAAAGGCGATAGTTGGGAAGGGTGTTGGTGAGGAGACGTTGGAACAAGCCAAGACAGAAGGAAGAGTAAAAAAGAAGAAAAGAATATCCTAAGACATTAATAAAATTCAGATCGAAGGCTACCTCTGTCTGGATAACCCGAGGGGACAGCAATCCGAGTGAGAGAAATGTCAAAGGAGGTAGAAGATGGATCCAGGAATCAGAGAAGGTATGCCCGTGAGAGCGCAAGGTGTTCGGTGAGATGGGATAAAAACGGAGAGAAAGGGAAGAATTGGAGGGGGAGGAGGTGAAGCGGATGCGAGGAGAAGGCATGAGGTGAGAGAAGTGTCC
>NW_020871922.1:84968-87468 GCF_003789085.1 Penaeus vannamei
AGGATGGGTGAGAGGTGCGATGAGGAGAGGAGAAAAAAGGGGGGAGAAAAAAGGAGAAAATTGGAGGGAGAAGAGGTCGAAGAATGGAGGGAGAAGGAGTGAGAGGTGTGGTGAGAAGAGGAAAAGGGAGAGAAAGAGAGAAATTCGAAGGGGAGGAGGGTGAAGTGAGGGAGAAGGAGTGGAGGTCGTGGTGAGAGAGGAAAAAAGGGAGAGAAAGGGGTAAGGAAATTGGAGGGGGAGGCAGGGAAGATGGAGGGAGAGGAGGGGGGTGGGAGCAGGAGGAGGAGGAGTAAGAGTAGGAGGTGAAAGAGGACGAGCAATAAGATGAAGAAATGGAGAGAGGAGGGGAGAAGAAGAAGAAGAAGGACCAGGGCAGGAGGGAAAGAGGTGAAAAGAGGACGAGCAAGAAGATGAAAATGGAGAAGAAAGAAAAAAAGGAGGAGGAAGGAGGAGGAGTCAGGCAGAACAAGAAGGCCTACTTCTCCCCCCCCCCCTCCCGCACAGGGAATGAAAAGGTAGTGGTCGAGTTGCGAATAAGAGAGAAAGGAAAAGGGAAAAGGAGGGAAAACGCCATTACTCGCACTGTGCTCCTTAATCAGTGATGATAAGCCCTGCACGTTTGGCGATAAAGGGTATACAAAATTCACTCATCGAGCAAGTCAGGAGGAGGAAGTGGTGGAGGGTACACACTGAAGGATGAGGAGAGTAAAAAGTCAAGAGGAGATGGGAGGGAGGAAAAAGTGAAGAAAGGAGGAGGAAGAAGACATTTGTCTACTATCACGGTGACTGAAGTCAGTAATCATGCAATCGTTGAGCACTGCTATAGAATATGAAAACAAAATTATATATTATTACGCTTTGAGAGAGAGTATAAGAGCATGGAAAACGTAACAGCTGATTACTTATATCGATAATAACAGTCGGTAAGGTTAGAGAAGAATATATTATAAAACGAAAGAGAAAGGAAACTCGCATACATCTATTTTAATCAGATAACGAAGGAATGATAATAATACAGTGAGAGAGGAGAGAGATTGAAGGAATAAGTGAAAGATATTTTGAAAATACGGATAACGCGCACACACTGAGAACTAACAGTAACTAATACCAACTACAAAGACAACAAAGAAGTAGGAGGAACATAAAAACGCGACATGGCACACGAATACCCGGAGAAGCTAACTACACCTCTTGTCGACTCCCTCATGTTGACACGCCAGGGGGGCTTGAGCTCAGGCGATCTCCAGAGGGAAAAGGCCTGATACTGAGGGGAGTGAGACGCTATGAAAGGGAAAACAATGGTCAGGTCATTCACGGGTCAGATGGGTCAAAGTGTGTTGAGATAAACCTTACCATTGTGATCTGAAGATTTTTGTAAATATAGTAGTGTATGTTTGAATTCATATCTTGATTTCGTATCTGTTTATATTTTTGGTTACGATTTAAACTTATAATTATGTATATTTTGTTACAGAGTTGATGGTATGAAGAATTGTTTATAATGATGAATTGAAATAGTGTATATACATATATATTATATTTCTGTGAGAGATTGTGATTATTTGCATGATGAAGAATAATCTCCTTGAATAAGAATGTGATCAGAAGGTTTTCAGAATATTTTAGAGATCTAATCAGGTATAAATTATGAAAATTAATCATCTTGCAAAATTAAAAGATGAGACGAGTCTAACAAACAATATTTTCGATCACCCCGCCCAAAGCCAGTCCACAAAATCGAAGTATCGCCGCTCAATATCACCTACAATGACCATAAAACTCCAGACAATAGACACGCACTTCACCACAAGCCTGAGACGAGTCTTAAAAAGACACACTCCTCAATCATACCATCTCCTTTTCGTAAAGTTTTTTTTCTTTTATGTATACTATATTCTAATGCATTATTATTAACTGAAACCCAAGTATATATATCATTATGTTATTTTTTGGATCGCAAATAATCATAAAGGGCATAATCTTGTAAGTTATCTTTCCATATTTTTGGTGTATATCTATATTATGTATTTGAAGTGTGTATTGAAATATGTCTACTCTATTTCAATTTATTGTTTATATCACACCATACGGAGGAGATTTCAATATATTCGAGAGCTTAACATATCACACTGGATATCCTTGTCAGCCACACAATCGTAGGTTATAAGTCTAAAACTGAGACAATAATACGTCCGACTAGCGTAAATAAAAAACAGTCACACGCTATAAACTTTGGTCTGAGTTTTCAGATTTAAAGAGTAGAAATTCTCACTACTAGAGTCCATTTTACTTACTGTCATACTCGCTATCAGGTTGCAAAGGAAAGAATCGTCTAATTTGCTAGGATCTTTTTGCATTAGATAGAGTCACTTCAGTATCCTTGTGGAACAGGCTTTCTTTATTTCTGCTTATGATGATGTGTGAGCGGGAAGTAAAAAGAGATATACGAGATATTTCCCGCACCCGTTTCAAAGTTAGACGGATGTTTCCTAATTTCGAT
>NW_020871922.1:94968-102468 GCF_003789085.1 Penaeus vannamei
CACTCACTCACTCACTCACTCACTCACTCACTCACTCACTCACTCACTCACTCACTCTCACTCACACTCACACTCACACTCACACTCACACTCACACTCACACTCACACACTCTCTCTCATGCCACGATTGGCATATTTCAAGGTAATTTTGCAGACGCTTGTCTCTGAAACCTGAGAAAGTCCTTATGAAATGTATAGTGTAAGGAAAATAATGATAATTATAAAAAAAATTAGTTCGTCAATGTTTCAGTGGGGGGGGGAGGAATTGCCTTAGATGCATAAGAGAGATCATGGCATGGCTATACATGCCACCAGAAAATGGTACTATCGCACTATGGCATGTATGTACATGCCACATGGAATTCGGTCAGTCATGGCATGGCATGTGCGTACACGCTACCGGGTGGCAAGGGGTTAATTCTCATGTTTGGTCTGAGAAAGAATTTTGTTTTTAATTGTTTAATTCCTTATTTTCTTGTTTTTATAATGCTAGTATATTTTTTGCCATGACATTTTATTTGCTTAAGCTTGTAAAGCTATCATAGGTGTGGATTTATCCCATTGCTGATGGGTTTTCTGGTGCTCCTTCTAGGAAGTACAGACAACTGCTTGTGTGTTCTGTCTGGATGCTCAGCGTGTGCGGCTGGGCTGGGCTGGGCCTTCCATTTCAAGAAGTTTTAGTGTGCTATTAATGTTAGCAGAAAGTGGTTGAAATCACTTTTTTCTATATGTTCATGTTTGATTGATGGCTTACCTTAGTGATGTCTTATGGCATATGAAGGACATTATTGGTGTATATTGTAGTATAGACTTGATTTTTATAGATGTATTACCAATTAATTACTACTATTTACGATGATTTACCTTAGAAAGTAATCCTAGAAGATCTAACTGGGAACTCTTTCACATTAGACTACTTTTTTATTTCATTTTGTTTGTTTGTTTATTTGTTTTACTGCTTATTACATCCATATTTGAATTGTTGTTCTCAATGGCCCTAGTTTTTTTCTTATATACTTCAAAGGACCAGGTATGTTTCTACAGGGAATATTGTTCTATAGGAACAGCCTAAGTACAGACTAAATGCAGGCTGCTTGCAGTTTACTTTCCATGTTCCCAGATTTTTTGTTTCTTGTAATGAATTCGTTTTGGATAAATCATGTAGACTACCTCAAATCTCACTGCTTTGCCTGTTTTAAGCACTCTATGTCATTGAAATATTTGTAAAACTGGAGTTTATTTTCCTCTACAGATCTGACCAAGACCAATGGCTTGCGCTCCCAGCTTGATGGGCAGTTGAATGAAAATAAAGTAGTTAAAGAGGTAAGCACTGTATAGTGAAGGCTATCTTTATAATGTGAGACATATTATTTGTGAAATTAGAATGTGTATTATAATGCAGTTGTAAAATATTTATTAATAATCCGCTGTTAGGTTTGATAAAGTCAGTTACAGAAATTCCCTCATTGACGTTTATGTCTTAATTCCTTCCTTGTCTTTGAACTCAGTCCTGGTTATTAACTTCAAAGCAGATAAATTACCCATAAAGGGATATTATTCAAATTAAGGATTGGCTGTTATTTTACAAGTCTCAGGAATATCTTCTTCAGCTATTTTGTATTTTTGAAGAGGAGTTTGAAAACAATGTCAGAACATTCTGCATTCTGTTCCCTATTGCTCTGAAACAGTAATAACGGTCTCTTGTCATGCATAGGCTAAAAGAATTGTTGCAAATTATGATATGCATTGAATTATGGAAAGACAATATGTAGACTCATCCTGCCCTGAGGCATAAGGTCTGCTTACTCTCCCCTCTTGGCTGCTCTCTGTTGTATGCACTATATAGGCATGGATCTTGATAGGGGTCTTCTAAACTCGACCTAAGTCCTAGTTTTTCAGTGCTTGTGTTGAAAAACAATTATTGGCCAGAGTCAAAGAGCTGACGAAAAAATGTCATCCTTGCACGTATAAGTTTTTTGCAGCTTTCCTGAAATTAGTGCACACCAGTTATTTTTTGCTGCCATTGAGTAATGTTGGAAGATACTTTTTATATTAAGGTTTATTTACTATTACTTTGGTTAGGCCTAACATCCTTTGTGTTTTTTAAAGTTAGAAAGCTATATTTTTGATATTCCTAATACATTTTGAAATTTGTAATTAGACATTGTATTTTTAAAGCTGTGTCAATGTGAAGGGCAGTACTGTTGTGGAAAAACACTGTTACCAAGTTGTGCTATAATTCACATGCAGGCGGTAGGTTCACACAAATAAAATAAATGCCTGTACCAGGTGTCTCATATGGCCATAAAACATATGTTCCCTTTACTTCTTAAAGCAGATGGTACACACTCAGCAGCCAGTGTCTGACTGGCTCTGTACACTGGGTAATTCTTAGGTTTTAAAACTAATTGGTTAATATGCTAACTCTGCCTTTTTTAAACTATTTTTTTCCAGTCCTCTTTTTCAGTTGATTTGATGTTTAGTGACTCTTTAAGATTAGAGTTTACATTTACACATTGATATTGAATATAGGTAATTTGTATGGCACATCCTGACAGAAAGGAGACTTCAAGGTCTAGAGTAAAAGCTGCTGCCAATGGCTACTCTATCAGACTCGAGTCTAAGGGCCTCACTGAGCACTTATTGAAACTAAGGACTTGCACATCAGTATTGAAAGAAGTAGTAATTGTTGAATAGCTTTATATAGTCCCTATATAGTTATGTCTGAATTGGCTTTAGGGGGACTGTTCCATAGAGGGTGTAGGAAATCACATATTATTGATTATTTAGTCTAAAAGTTTTTAAATATATTTTAAGATAACTTTGGCCTAATCCATGTGGCTGAAGGATATGATATACCCTATATTAGACTTTAGCCAGCTTGTGTAAGCAGGGAAAGTGACTGCAATGCTAGTTCATCTTACAGTTAGTATAATGAATTTTAATTATAAAGCAGGAATTAATATCATTGTTTTGTCCACAGGAGCTTGATCTCATTGACGACTCTGCAGTTGTGTACAAGCTTATCGGACCTGCTCTGATTCGGCAAGACCTGGAGGAGGCTCGGCAGAATGTCAACAAGAGAATAGATTATATACAGCAAGAAATGTAAGTATGGTAACAAAGCACAAGCTCAGAAAGTGAAACCATTAAAGTTAAAGATGTAGGACAGGTTACAAATGTTCCAGCTATTGCAATTTCAGTGTAATCTTTATAATTTTAGTCTAAACAGTACAAGTTATTTATCATGGGCAGAATTATGATGGAATTTCCAGGCTTTTTTCATATATTAACCCCTGGATCCAGTTGCAATGGATTCCACATTCGTTTATTGATGGGAATAATGCTAAAGCCTAATTCTAAGTGCCAAATGAGTCAAATCACTCTCCAAGAGGTTTGTGCACTCATGGTAAGTCTTTTCTGTCACCCTGGACTTCGTTCTTGACGCTTTGTTCACATCACCCAAGTCTTTCCTTGACATGATCGCAATATCATCCGGAACCAGGGGGTTATAGTTATTTAATCCAATGTTCCATCAGCCAGACTTATCCCTGGTCCCTAAGCCAACTCTGACAACCCAGCAACCTGTATTGTTATATTACAGTTAGTTCAGATTAAAAATGTTTTTAATGTTTTGTGATAAACTTTGTAAGACAAATGTAAGCTATAAATCACTGCAAAAAATGAGCATGCCTTGAGCAAAGAATACTGTAGCACTAGCCTGCCTAATTCCCCATATAACACACTGATTAGGCCAAAAGGTGATGATTCCAGCTTTGGGGCTTGCCAAGGCTAGCCTACAGACTCATCCTGCTGAGTTCAGAATCATACAACTAAGGCACACACAAATAAAATAATGGGTGGGGGATTACAGGCAAGCCATCAAAAAGGCCTGTACCAGGTCTTTCATGTTGCCATAAAGCATATGTTCCCATACCATACTTTTGTTTCTTCCAGAAAGAAGAAACGAAAGAAAGGAAGAAAAATATTTATTAACTGTAATCAGTGGTGCCAAATTGGAGGCCAGGTACCAAAAGTATAATGCATAAATATTTGCAGTGATTGTAACTAATATTATAATATAGCACAATTTAAGTCAAAGTTAAATGATGTCATCCTTATTAAAGCACTAAAAATTTTAGTGTACTCTATAATGATGTATTTGTACGTGTGCTCAAGGTGATAAGCTTCTGTTTCTTGATGATTATGAGTATTTGAAGTGGACTTCAAATGTTGGCAAATAAGGCGCCTATTGAGCCTGTATAATCAGCTTCTATTAGCAGTTTCTTCTTATTTTTTGGTGAGTAATAATGTTTGATAACTAAAGACAAGAGGCAAAGATAAAAACAAAATTTGTTCTTGCTTCATGCTGGAACATAAATCTAGAAATAATTATATTTTCTTTGTAAAAAAAAAAAAAAAAAAAAAAAAAAAAAAAAAAAAAAAAAAAGTGAGAAAATGTAGAATATCTTGGAAAAAAAATTGTATTCTATAGGCTGCCAACTAAGGTAATCACATGTGGAACAGAATACACTATGGCAGGTACAGACTTCAAATAAGGAAAACACACAAATATGCTAGAATCAAGTGTTCTCTTGTTCTTTCCTTTGTTTTATATGCCTTTGTTTAACATATATCTTTCAAGTATAATATAAGAATGGCATGAGAAATGGCACAGACATTTTTATGGGCATATGCTTGTATTTTCTTGTTCTTCCCATTTTGTTCAACATGAATCTTTCAGGTATCATTCAAGAACATTTTATATCTGATGCTTATTTAGCAAGGGTGAAGGTGATAAGGAAAACTGGCAAGAGTGGAAATGATAAGGAAATTGGGCTGCGTATGGTAAGCTTTTGTTGTTTCTTTCAGTCTGCAAGATTGTTTGGGATTTTGAGTCTATATCTATATGATTTCTGCTGTTTATGAATTTGATGAAACATACATTAACAGTGGGACAAGCTTTATAAGATAAGGGCCATATGCTTAATTGAAATATGGACTTCGTAAATAGACTTCATACCACATCGGTATATGTAGACACAACTATGAGTCTCCATTTTTATCGTACACACTTTTTGGAGTCCTGTTTGTATGAATTACAATCTCAACAGGTTGTAAATGTTCCACATTTTTGGAACAAACTGCAACAGGCTAAAGAGCAATTTATAATAGTTATAGATACAAATTAAGAGGAAAATCTACATTAAATCTTCTTGTTTTATACAAAATTAACCAATATAATTTCATAATAGATTTTGAAAAAGAACATACTTTTGTAAGTTGTGTTATTACACAAAATACAGTTTCTCTCAGAAAATTTAACCCAATGCAGACAGGTAAAAATGTTTGGCAAGTGGACGTGAGAACGGGATTGTTGGTGCGCATCGGCAGTTTCCTGTTTGCGCCTGGCTCAGTTTGGTAGTTTGCGAGCGACATTTAGCACCTAAAAGCTTTTATTTTGCTATAATTTATAAAAATATTAAAATTTTGAAGGTTTACCTTCATTATAGGTGCCATTGCCTAAAATCTTTACCATATAAATGAAGCCACTATTATCGGAGAAAAACAAACTACGTATGACAAACCAGTGGCGCGGGAATGGGCATGATATGATACCATCTGTGTTTTGGTCCACAACAGCCTTGGCATGTACGTACATGCCACTTGTCAAATATGGGTTAAGACAGTAAGCTCTACACTAAGATTTTTATTTTGTTTTCCATCTGGAATACAAACTTTCCTGGATGTGTGTGGCTTTTAGGCCCAGCCTACATGAACAATCATGTGCTGTTACAAGATTCTTTGCCTTCCCCGTACCTTGTTGTTATCTCTTTTTATGCATGTACATTATTTTGCTTTTTTGTCATTTTGTTGTCTTAAGATGGTAATAGACCCTTTTCCTCACACAGACTATGTATTCTACAACTCTGCAATAACAATAACAATATGTGATTTTATTATTAATGTTTTTTTTTTTTTTTATATATATACATGTTTATATTATTTAATATTCTGTGACACACCTTGTACTACTGGTCACAACTGGTAGGAATAGGGTCATGAGCATGGAAATAGTGTCTTCCCTCCTTTCAGCCATGGTTTATGGTACATTCCACTCTCATTTAGTCTTAAACTGTTACTGTGGCTTTTGGCCAAATTTTTCTTGACTGCACATTCCTATCACCCTGTCCCTCAGCCAGGTTTTTCCATGACAGTATATTCTTGTTACCTGAGTCACAGCCAGGTTTTTCCATGACAGCATATTCCTGTCACCAGAGCCTCAACCAAATTTTTTCACGACTTAGTGGTCCTGTCACCTGGATCTCCAGTCAGTTAATAGGATTTTCAAGGAAAATGTTAACTTGTAGTAAAAAGTTGATAGTAGTACACATTGAGCCAGAAATGCAAGTATCCCCATGCTGCTAGGGATAGCATATATGTGTGTGTGTGTGTGTGTGTGTGTGTGTGTGTGTGTGTGTGTGTGTGTGTGTGTGTGTGTGTGTGTGTGTGTGTGTGTGTGTGTGTTGTGTGTGTGTGTGTGTGTGTGTGTCGTGTGTGTGTGTGTGTGTGTGTGTGTGTGTGTGTGTGTGTGTGTGTGTGTGTGTGTGTATATGTGTGTGTGTGTGTGTGTGTGTGTGTGTGTGTGTGTGTGTGTGTGTGTGTGTGTGTGTGTGTGTGTGTGTGTGTGTGTGTGTGTGTGTGTGTGTGTGTATATATACATATCATGCCCACTGTGTGTTCAAGGGGACTGTTTCTCGGAGCATGGGGGGAGTGAAAATTTGGGGGTCAAATGGAGTTAGCTAGTGCATTGTATAGGCACAAAAATTAGGAAACTACCAAATGACTATGCCCAGCTCCGGTTGTTTTTTGGGCGACATGCGAGAACCTCCAACATGTGGGGAGGTTTCACTGCTAAGATGAGCCTGGGTAAGCCTGTGTAGACTTCTACTTGTTGCAGTCTTTCATACTGCATTTGATAATGAGATTGTGCATAGATATGAGCTTGTGAATGTTCAAAGAACACTTTCATACCAATATCTGGAAAAAAATAATATCACTGATTTATGATGAAATATTTTGTGAAATCTGTCTAAAAAAATATAAGTTTTGTGTATTTTTACACATGAAATATGCCATCCATCGAGACTCCCTGGTAATATGTTGTAGCTTATGAAGGAATCTATATGTATCCTGAGTATGAAGCACCAATGTTTGAAAATAGTTGCATAGATAATGAATGAAATATTTTGGTTTGATTTCACCCAACCATTGGTACTTTCCAGCATTGGTAAATTTGATTTGATTTGATATTGGTCTTTTCCCCTGTAAAGAGCACGTCAATACTAAGGGCATCTAAAAGTCGGATCTTTGAACTTTGGAGAAATAAGCAAGATAACGATCATTTCATGTTGAAAATGATAATACACAGTAATACCCGCTCTAAAATAAAAACTCTATGGAATTTTGAACTTATTTTTATGCGCAGTCTTCTTCAA
>NW_020871922.1:114968-118978 GCF_003789085.1 Penaeus vannamei
GTCCCTTCTTAGTGTCCTTCTTAGCGCCCTTCTTAGTGTCCCTTCTTAGTGTCTCTCTTAGCGTCCCTTCTTAGCGTCCCTTCATAGTGTCCCTTCTTAGTGTCCCTTCTTAGCGTCCCTTCTTAGTGTCCCTTCTTAGTGTCCCTTCTTAGCGTCCCTTCTTAGCGTCCCTTCTTAGTCCCTTGCTTAGTCTTCTAGGTCCCTTTCTTAGCCGTCCCTTTCCTTATAGTGTCCCTTCCTTAGTGTCCCTTCTTAGCTTCCTTTCTAGGTCCCTTCTTAGTGTCCCTTCTTAGTGTCCCTTCTTAGTGTCCCTTCTTAGCGTCCCTTCTTAGCGTCCCTTCTTAGCGTCCCTTCTTAGTGTCCCTTCTTAGCGTCCCTTCTTAGCGTCCCTTCTTAGCGTCCCTTCATAGTGTCCCTTCTTAGTTCCTTCTTAGCGTCCCTTCTTAGTGTCCCTTCTTAGTGTCCCTGTCTTAGCGTCCCTTCTTAGCTGTCCCTTCTTAGTGTCCTTTCTTAGCGTCCCTTTCTTAGCGTCCCTTCTTAGTGTCCCTTCTTAGCGTCCTTTCTTTAGCGTCCTTTCTTAGTGTCCCTTCTTTGCGTCCCTTCTTAGCGTCCCTTCTTAGTGTCCCTTCTTAGCGTCCCTCTTAGCGTCCCTTCATAGTGTCCCTTCTTAGTGGTCCTTCTTAGCGTCCCTTCTTAGTGTCCCTTCTTAGCGTCCCTTCTTAGCGTCCCTTCTTAGTGTCCCTTCTTAGCGTCCCTTCTTAGCGTCCCTTCTTAGTGTCCCTTCTTAGCGTTCCTTTCTTAGCGTCCCTTCTTAGTGTCCCTTCTTAGAGTCCCTTTTAGCGTCCTTTCTTATGTCCCTTTTTGCGTCCCTTGTTAGCGTCCCTTCTTAGTGGTCCCTTCTTAGCGTCCCTTCTTAGCGTCCCTTTCATTAGTGTCCCTTCTTAGTGTCCCTTCTTAGCGTCCCTTCTTAGTGTCCTTCTTAAGCTCCTTTCTTGTCCCTTCTTAGCGTCCCTTCTTAGTGTCCCTTCTTAGCGTCCCTTCTTAGCCGTCGCCTTCGCTTAGTGTCCCTCGTCTTAGTGCTCCTTTCCTTAGCGTCCTTCTTAGCGTCCCTTTTGTAACTGTTGTCCCGTCTTTAGCCCGTCCCTCTCCTTGCTGTCCCCTTGCTCTAGGCGTCTCGCTTCTTAGTGTCCCTTCTTAGCGTCCCCTTCATTAGTGTCCCTTCTTACGTGTCCCTGCTTGATGCGTCTCCTTACTTTTAGGCTGTCCCTTCTTAGTGTCCGTCGCCTTACAGTCGTACCCCTTCCCTTAGTGTTCCTTCTTAGTTTTCCCCGTTCTTTAGTGTCCCTCTCTTAGCGCTTCCCTTCCTTAGCGTCCCTTGCTTAGTGTCCCCTTCCTTGTGCTCCGCATTCTTAGTTGTCGCGCCTCTATAAGTTGTCCCCTTCCCTTAGTTGTTCCCTTCTTAGTCCCGTCCTTGCTTAGCGGTCGCTTCTCTTCGTGGTCCCCTTCTTAGTGTCCCCTTCGACTCTGACTACTCCTGGTCTTGCTATCGGGCCTCATTCTCGATGGCAATAATTTTTCTGCAGCTGTTTTTGCTGTGTGAACTGTGTTTTGTGTCGCGCGGTAAGCATTACAAGCACTGTGCTCGCATACATACCCGGACCCCGTGTTATTGGTATCCAATATTTTTGCATTGATCGATACATACATCTTCGGTACGGGCCTCTGAGTTGGCGCGAGTGCGCGTCGTGATTCTCATACTAGTCTTTCCTCTCTCTTCTCTAGCTTCTCCTTTCTCGCCAACAACTCTGCTAACTCTCTGCTCCCACACCCACACCACCCCCCCCTCTTCTCTCTCTCTCTCTCTCTCTTCTCTCTTTCTCCTCTCTCTCTCTCTCTCCTCTCTCTCTCTCTCTCTCTCTTCTCCTCTCTCTTCTCTCTCTCCTCTCTCTCTCATCAATGTCAATCAGTTTGTCTATTCATACCGATCTATCTGTGTTTCTGTTTATCAACCTGCCCATCCTAACTATATATTTCTCTATCTATTCATCTCGTCTTCGACAGTTACACACGCAAGAGTAAAAGAAAAGGAAAGGTCATGATCGCTAAACAGCCATTCGGGCACCTCCGCCGATGACGATGAGATCGCGTTGAGCCATCGGGCGGAAAGGCGCTCTCCGGCTTGCTCTTCAAATCCAAGGGAATCGGCGACAAACCCCGTCCCCTCCTTCGCCGGCCGGGGTTCTGGCTGTCTGCCTGTCTGTCTGTCGCCAAGTTCGAAGTGGAGATGTGAACAGCAACAATGTATCATTATTGTATGGAGATATATTAAAATACACCACACACACACACACACACACACACACACACACACACAACACACACACACACACACACACACACAAACACATACATATATACCTATATATATATATATATATATATATATATATATATATAATATATATATATTATATATATATATATACGCATATACATAGTAAGAACAAAAGAAGAGGAAGAGGACGAAGACAAAGGAGAAAAATGAAAAAGGAAGACCGGAAAAGAATGAAAGAAGACGGAGAAATCGAAAAAGAAGGGAAGGAGAACGGCAAGTGAGGAAGTAATAGTAGAATAGGGAAAATAAATAAGTTAATAAAGGATGAAAAAATAAAGATAAGAAGGAAATTAAGCAAACGATGTGAAATAGAAGGAATAGCAAAAGACGAAAAGGAAAATGAGTAAATAACAATAATAAGAAAATCCCGGTAAGCGGCTATAATATAGATCATAACGAAATTTATGATTGTAATCATTATAATAACGTTTTTTTAGATTGATAACAATACAAATGATTTCAGTGACAACAATAATGGTTATGATCATTATGATTAAAAAATAACAAAAAAACGTTAATGGTAATAGATTGATTCGGTTGAATTAGCAAAAATAACAGCAATGCCTTTGATGATAGCCCTAGCAATATGCAAGAATACAGAATAACACTGATTGTGATTACTGATAATAAAATCAATAAAGAATAAGAAAATAATGATCATAGTAATGAAGATGATGATTATCTCAAGATGAAAGTGAAGGCCAAGAGGATACTGTATTCCTCTCATCATGCACGAAGGCGGCGCTGACGAAGCAGGGCCTGACGCCTGGACGCCCTCTCCGCCTCGGCCGTGGGAAGGGCGGCGGCCGGGGCGGGCGGCTGCCTCCCGAAGCCTCCGAGGCGACACTCGCTGTGGGCGGCGGTGACGAGTCCTCAGGGAGCCCCCCTCCCCCCGGCCCCTCCTCCTCCCCTCGCCAAAACCCTCCCCAGCCCTCCCTCCCTCGTCCCCTCGCCCCTTACCCTCCTATCGCTCCCCTCGCCCCCTCCCCTCCCCCTATCGCTCCCCTCCCGCCCTCCCTCCCCTATCGCCCCTCCCCAGCCCTCCCCTCCCCTATCGCTCCCCTCCCCCCCCCCTCCCGCCCCTGTTCTCCTTGCCCCCTGGAACTCCAATCAGGCCGCGGGGGTCCGGGCTCCGCTCCCGCTCCTGCTCCGCCCCGATTGGCCTCGGGGGCGCGCATGGCCACACACGCACATGCACGCACATATCTGTCTGTCTGTAAATCTAAATCCATATCTGTATCTATCTACTATCTATTCTCTATCTATCTACCGTAATCTATCTGTAGATCTATGTACACACACACACACACACACACACACACACACACACACACACACACACACACACACACACACACACACAACACACCACAAATATTTATACATGCCAACGCGAGCCATGGAAACTCCTTTGAACAAAAAATTTAGGAGATGCTTCTCTCTACCTCTTTCCTCTTTCGCCCCACTCAACAAACTTTCTGCCTCCTCTCTCCCTCTCCCTCTATCTTTCCCTTTCCGCTCTGCCACCACCTCCCACTCCCAGATCTCCTTTATATCACCCCTCCCCTCACCCTTTCCTCCCCGCATCCGCCCCTCCCCCTCCCTCCTTAACCCT
>NW_020871922.1:127226-129726 GCF_003789085.1 Penaeus vannamei
TTTTTATGAACTAATAGTCAAACTTTTGGTGAAAATGAGCAAAATCACTTCTTCAAGCATAAGATATATATGACGGTCCTGCTAGCAGAAGATGTATTAAACCTGCGCAACTTTTCACACTCATTAACATCAATAAAAGTATTTTCTTTAGTTGTGTGACATTTCTTCGTAATATGATAATAGCAGAACTACTAGGAAATGTAAGGGACTGCTAGCTGAATTAGGATTGGTTTACAGATATCTTTGGTAAATTACTACAGCAGATGGAGAGGAGAAAGAGAAAGAAGAAGGGAAAAAAAGAAGGAGGAGGAGAGAAGAAAATAGGAGAAGGGAGAGAAGAAAATAGTGAAGAAGGAAAGGATATAATAACGAAACAAACAAGGAATGAAAAAAAGAAAGATCAGAAGCAAAGGGGGGGGGGCATAAAAGAATAAATAAAATAATGAGACAGTGGAGAAGAAAGAGAGATGATGGGAAGCTGAAGAAGAAGGAAATAAAGGAATAAGTAAGAATAACAGTAACAAGGGGGAAAAGAAGAACAAAAAGACGGCACAAGCGAAAAAAGACAATATTCACCCCCGTCGCTCTCTCTCTCTCTCACTTCGAGAGCGAGCGAGAGAAGTTCCATCCGCTGTCCTGGGCGCGACCCTCCGCGGCGGGGCACCTGATGCACAGACACACACACACACACACACACACACACATACACACACACGCACACACACACACACACACACACACACACACACACACACACACACACACACACACACACACATACTCACACACAACCACACACACACACACGCACACATACACAGCAGTCACAGACACACACACACACACACATACACAGCAGTCAGACAGACAGACATAAAAATAGGTTCGTGCACTCGAAGATACAAACATATCTACAAACATATTTGCATGAACGTTCATGCAAATGCAATCACACTTCCAAATACACCACTTACGTACACAAAGTTACACAATCACACACACAGCATGCATCCAACGAGAAAAATAATCTCAGAAAAAGGAAAGCAATTTAATGAGTGACACAGTATGAGCCCCACCCAACCTCAGGAAAGAGAGAAGAAGAAGAAAAAAAAAACAAACAAAAAAAAAACAAAAAAAAATGCTGGCGACTCACCCTGGATGCAGGAATACGCCAATTTGCCAACTAAAAGAAAAGAAAAGAAAAGATAAGAAGAATAACAAGGAGGAAAACTGATCATAAGGTTTAGAGCATATTGTAAATGTATAGAGAAAAATATCTAAGGGTTAGCAGAAACAGATAGCGTGGGGGGGGGGGGGGTCAGGGCGAGCTGTGTTTTTTCCTGACATTAGGACATTAGGCCTAGTCACCACGAAAGACCAGGTCATTTGTCTACAGATGGTCTACGTAATTCCAGGAAGTCGCAGATTGGATGGCGTCGGTTCTCATTTCAGGCACAGTGGGAGGACATTGTGTGGTTCTATATGTGCTAGGTCCCCCTCTCTATCTCTCTCTCTCTCTCTCTCTCTCTCTCTCTCTCTCTCTCTCTCTCTCTCTCTCTCTCTCTCTCTCTCTCTCTCTCTCTCTCTCTCTCTCTCTCTCTCTCTCTCTCTCTCTCTCTCTCTCTCTCTCTCTCTCTCTCTCTCTCTCTCTCTCTCTTTCTGGTCATCATCATCATTATTACCATCATCATCAATATCATTTTCTGTATTACGATTATATTTGCTTTTATCATTATTTAGATCATCATCAGTATAATCATCATCATTATTACTATTATCATTACCATTACTATTATTCTTTATTGTTATTATTTCATGATAAGGTCTCCTTAGATAATTATGATAATAACAACAACAATAACAACAACAATAATGATTATAACAGCTGTGATAATAATAATGATGATGGTGATGATGACGATAATGATAATGATAAATAATTAATAATAATAATAATAATAATATAATAATAATAATAATAATAATGATAATAATGATAATAATAATGAAAAACAAAATGGTGATAACAATAATGATAATGATGATGATGATGATGATGATAATAATAATAATAATAATAATAATAATAATAATAATAATAATAATAATAATGATAATAAAGATTATAACAATCATGATAATGATAATGATAACAACAGTGATAATGATGATCGTCATATTGATGATAATGATAATGATGGTAACAATTATATTCATCATCATCAGAAAAATTATAATGATAATGACAATAATAATAATGATAATGCTGGTGTTTACTGAGCTTATTTAATTAACCGGTCGATCCCAGTGACTTCAGAAAATCAGATGTCTGCGCTCAACCAAATGTGGAATCCATTGCCATTCTTATAATTCTTACAGTTACCTCCCTTTGCCATAAACGGAGGATTTCATATCTGATATCGTTATTATTATCCGTCTTCCCTCTCTCCTTAGTTCATATTCTCGTTTTAGATGGAGTTGCTACGTCAATAACACGCCT
>NW_020871922.1:141107-153607 GCF_003789085.1 Penaeus vannamei
TTCATACAGTCGGGGTCCGCTAGTTCCCCTACTAATGTTTTCGTTAAAACCGCGTACCCCTCGAGCGGTCCAGCAGAGAGCACCACAGTGACGAATCTCAATAAGCTAAAAATAAAAAGACTGCAGACGGAAGCATTGCCAGACGTGAACCGGCACTCCTAATCTCACCGAGAATCTCAACCCTTTTGAAGCTATTTCTTTATTATTTTCTCGTCACATCAATCCATCATCATCATCATATCATCATCATCATCATCTCATCATCATCATGATCCTCTCATCATTTTCATCATCATTCAATCATCATTATCATCCAGTACTCCTATCTCACCTGAGAAATCTCACCTGTCATCTGTTAGCTATTCTTATATATTCTCGTCATCATCATCGTCATCATCATCAAAATCATTCATCATCATCATCATTCGTCATCAATTCATGATTCATTCATCATCTCATTCATCTCATCTCCATCATCATTCAGTTACTTCCTAAATCTCACCGAGAAATCTCACCTGTTTGTAGCTATTCTTTATATTTTCGTCATCATTCATCGTCATCATTCATGATTTGCCATATCCTCGATTCATCATCATATCATCCATCGCTCATCATTCATCATCAATGTCATCATCATTTCATTTCATCATATTTCTTATATTCTCAGAGCCTTCACCTCCGGAAGCTACAAATGTGTGAGACTAACACTAATACGTGCATTGAATATCACACGAGTTTTTGTATTCCTTAAACATACATATGGTGTCGTATCACCACTATATGTACAAACGATGCCAGTATCTGACCTGATAGAAAGCGAGAGAAAATGAGAAAATGCCTGCCTGGCGCTCCTTCATAGCCAGGCCCCAGTCCTTCCAAACTTTACCCAACCATTCTCTGTGCTTCATCATCCGTCGTCATCATCATCGTCCATCATTCATCATCAATCATTCATCGCCCATCATCGTCATCATTCATCATCGCTCATCATCATCATCGTCATTTCATCTTCGTCCATATCTCATCCATCGTCATTCAAATCATCATCATCATTATCATTCATAATCATCATCATCATTCATTCGTCATCTCATTCATCGTCATCATCATTCATCGTCATCATCATCACTAACGTCTCATCATCTCATCGTTCATCATCACTTTCATCGTCATCATTCATCGTTCAGTCCATCATCATTTTCTATCATCATCAGTTCTCAATCTCGCTTCGGCACATTGTCATTCATCATCATTCTATCGTCGTCATCATGGGTCATCCGGTCATCCATCGTCATCATCATCAATCATCTCATCTGTCATCTCCATCATCATTGTCACCTCCACCTTCGTCATCATCATCACCATCAATCGTTCACCTCATCATCATTCATTCGTCCATCATCATTCAATACGTCACAATCATCATCATTCATCACCATTCATCATCATCATCGGTCGTTATTCCATCAATCAATTTTCATCATCATCGCTCATTTGTCCATCATCATCAATCATCATCGTCATCATTCACTCGTTTCATCATCATTCATTTCATCGTTCATCATCATCATCGTCATCATCGTCATCCTCATCGTCATCCTCATCGTCATCATCATTCATTCGCCCATCAACATCAATCATCGCCATTCATCTCATCGCCATATTCATCCATCCGTTCATCATCATCATCGTCATCAATTCATTATCCTCGTCATCATTCATATCCACATCCGTTCATCATCATATCATCATCGTCATTCATTCATTCGCATCATCATTTCATTTCATCGCATCATCATCATCCGTCATGCTCATCACCATCAATCATAATCATCGTCATCATCATCATCACATCGTCTCATCATCATCGTCATCATTGTCATCATATCATCGTCATCATTATCATCATCATCGTCATCATCTCGTCATCCATCTCGTCATCATCATTGCCTCATCATCATTTTCATCATCCAATCTCATCATCATCATTATCATCCATCATCACCATCATCATCGTCATCTCATCATCGTTCTGTCATTCATCATCTCGCCATCATTCACGCATCCGTTGGCCTACATCAAATCATTTTCATCATCATCTCGTCATCATCATATTCATCATATTCATTCATCGTCATCCATTCATCGCCATCATCATTCATATCGCCATCTATCATCAATTCAGTCATCATTGATCATCATCAATTCATCATCATTCTCATCGCGGTTCATCATCATCGTCTCATGTCCATCATCGTTCATTCGCGTCATCATTATCATCATCGTTTCGTCAATATCTTTTTCTCGTCCATCATCAATTCATCGCCATCATTCATCATTCGTCAATTTCATTATCGTTCTCATTGGTCATCATCGGTCATCATTATCAATTCATCATCATCTTCATCATTCATCATCGTCATCGATTTCCATCATATCATTCATCATCTCGTATTCATTTCATCATCGTCGTTCGTCATCACATTGTCATCATCGTATTCATTATTTCATCATTCCCGTCATCATCATCATCGTCATCATCATCATTCGTCATCAATCATCAATCATCATCATCCTCATCGTTTCTCACTCATTCGTCATCATCTCATCTGTCATTCATCATTGTCAATTCCACTATCATCATTCGTCATATCATCATTCGTCATCACCATCATCATCGTCAATCATCATTCTCTCTCAATCGTCATTTCATCGCCATCATCTATCATCGCCATCGTTCATCATCTGTCCTTCATCATTATCCCTCGTTCATCTCATCATTCATTCTCGTCATCATCGCTATCATCATTAATCGCCATTCATCATCATTCTTCATTCATGATCATCATTCATCCATATTCATCGTCATCATCATCGTCATCATCATCATCATATTCATCATTATCCATCGTCATCATTATCATCATCGTATTCGTTTATCATCATCCGTCGGATCCATCATCTCATCATCGTTCATCACATTATCATCGTATCTCATTCAATCCACATCATTCATCATACGTATCAATCCATCATCATCATCATCCCGGTTATCATCCATTCAATTCATTATTATCATCATCAACATTTCCATTCATCGTCATCAATAATCCACCATCGTCCATTATCATCATCATGGCATCGTATAATCATCGTCATAATTCATCGTCATTCCAAATTTTCTATCGTTCATCATCATCTCATTCATTACAATCCATCATTATTCATCATCATTATCATTCATCGTCATCATCATCGTCGTCGTTCGTCATCATCATCATTCGTCTCATCATCATCGCCATCATTTCTTCATCGTCATCATGCATCATCATCAATCATCATCTCTATTCATTGTCATCATCGTCATCATTATCATCCTCCATCATTTCATTCGTCGTCATCATCATCTCATCATCATTCGTCGTCATTCATCATCGTCATCCATCATCATCGTTCATCATTGTCAGATATCGACATCATTCATCATATTCATCATCATTAATCATTTCATCATCTCATCGGTCATCATCTTCGTCATCATCACTCATCGTCTCATCATCGTTATCATCATTCGTCATCATTCATCATTCGTCATCATTATCATCATCATCATCGTCATCTTCATCATCATCATTGTCATCACCATCATCATCGTCATCATTTCTCATCGTCATCATCATTCATCATCATCGTCTATCATCGTTCATCATATCATCATTCATCGTCATCATCATCGACTCTCATCATCATCAATCATCATCGTCATCATCATCATCGTCATCATCATCGTCATCATCATCGTTATCATCATCATCATTATCATCGTCATCATTATCATCATCATCTTCATCATCATCATTGTCATCATCACCATCATCGTCACCATCATCATCGTCACCATCGTCCATCATCATCACATCCATCATCGTTATCATCATCAACCATCATCATTGTCATCATCATCAATCATCATCATCATCATTGTCATCATTATCGCCATCATCATCGTCATCATCATTATCTCGTCAAATCATCATCCATCATCGTCGCCATCATCTCATTAATCGCCATCATCATCATCGTCATCACCATGATCATCGTCATCATCATCATCATTATCATCGTCATCATTATCATCATCATTTATTTATTCATCCGTTCATCAATCAATCATCGTCATCATTCATCGTACATCAGTCATCGTCAATCATCATCAATCACATCGTCATCATCATCAAATCAATCATCATCGTCATCATCAATCATTATTATCGTCATCACCAATCATCATCATCGTCATCATCAATAATCACCATCGTCATTATCATCATCGTCATCATCATCATCATCGTCATCATCATCGCCATCATCATCGTCATCATCATCATTGTCATTATCATCATCGTCATCACCATCATCACCATCGTCATCATCGTCCGTAATCCAAGAGGTCGTAGGGACACATGCGGCTCGCCCCACCGTCCTTCTCCGCTGAACCCGGTCTTTGGCTTTTCCCGGCCGATCCAAGGTAGAATTCGTGTCAAAGAGTTCCTTTAAGTGTTTCTTGACAGAATGAAGAAGATTGGCGGCTATCATCTCCTCTGCTTATCTTTCTCAAATCTGCGTGTTGTTGCTGAGATGATCTTGTCGCTAAGGGAAATGCAACTAGTTTCTTCGATGAAAAGTCGCGCATGACAGGTCAGTCAGCTGAAAGAGCACCACTATAGACTGTCAATTTATTAACAGGCAAACATTAATTCCCCATAAATTCCTATTGATCGGGCCCTCCCAGAGTACTACGGGGGCAACTGGCGAATGTGCAAAAGGTTACTTTTACAGAAATTGAGTTCAAGGTTTTTCAGTTTTTGAACTAGATACCCATAGGCCATGATGGTACGACATGCCACATCTCAGAAGGCTGTCGCTAGGAAATTAGGTCACATTAATATGACACAAAACAGGCATTGGTACTCAATACAATTCACACTCAAAATCGACAACTTGGTGGTTACGCCGGTTCGTGAAAACGTGATTCGGGTGTGGTGTGCTGAAACTGACTTGTCCAGAAGGCGAAGTTTCCCACCTGTGCACAAAAAAGAAGAAACAAATAATACAAAAGCTGTGGTAATTGAAATGGCAGTAATGATAATGGTATTCATAATGATGGAGAGGTTGACGATGATGATGAAAATAATGATGATTATGATGGTAGTGGTGGTGATGGTGATGGTGATTGGTGATTGGTGTGCTGCTGCTTGTTGCTTACTGATGGGATGATGATGAAAATAATGATGATTTATGATGGTGTGGTGTGTTGGTGATTGGTGATTGTGTGCTGCTGCTGCTGCTGATGATGGTGATGATGAGGGAAAATGACGCTGATGATGATGATTATAAAGATGATGATCACGGCGATGAGGAAAATGATGATTATGATGAAGGTGATGCTGATAATGATAATAATGATAAGTAAAATGGAAATAAAACAATGTTGATAATTATAGTAATGATGATGATAATAATTATGATAATAATAATAATGATGACCATAAAACCAGTAATAATAATATGTAATAATAAGGATAATAATGATAATGATAACGGCAATAATAATAAAAATAATGATAATCATTATGATGAAATGATAATATCAATACTAAAATTAATGACAACAACAACTAAAATATTGATAGCAATGATAAAATCAATAAAGATGATAACGATAATGATAATAGTGATAATTATAACAAAAACAATAATAATGACAATAATAATAATGGTAATTAGGATAATATTAATGATAATCTAAGGAACAATCATAATAAAGGTAACATTGATAATGATAATGATTGATAATGATAAAATTTATTACATTAATCATAGTAATGATTATCATGACAATGATAATAACAATAATAATAACAATAACAATAGAAACAACAATAACAATAATAGTAATAATAACAATAATAACGATGATGAGGATGATTATAATAACAATGGTGAAGGTAATGAACAATAACAGCAACAATAATGATTATGATAATAGCTGTGATGATAATAATGATGACGATAATGATAATAATAATAATAATAATAATAATTATAATAATAATAATAATAATAATAATAATAATAATAATAATAATAATAATAATAATAATAATAATAAATATAATAATTAATAAAATAATTAATAATAATAGCAATAATAATAATAATAATAGAATAATAATAATAATAATAATAATAATAATAATATAATAATAATAATAATAATAATAATAATATAAATAATAATAATAATAATAATAATAATAAATAATAATGACAATAAATAATAACAACAATAATAAATGATGTATAATAATAATAATGATAATAATACAATAACAATAAAGATTATAACAATCATAATAATAATAATGATGATAACAGTGATAATGATGATCGTGATATTGATGATAATGATAATAATAATAATAATAACAATCATATTAATTATCATTAGAAAATGATAATTATAATGATAATAATAAAGATAGATAAAAAAAATAATAATATGCTAATGATAACAATAACAACAAATCATAGATACACACAACACACACACACAAACACACACAAGCAAACAAACACACGCACACATACACATATTTATTACTACTTTTTCTCTTTTTCCTTTACTAGAAGAAGATAGAGAGAGAGAGAGATAGATAGATAGAGAGATAGATAGATAGATAGATAGATAGAGAGAGAGAGAGAGAGAGAGAGAGAGAGAGAGAGAGAGAGAGAGAGAGAGAGAGAGAGAGAGAGAGAGAGAGAGAGAGAGAGAGAGAGAGAGAGAGAAAGTCCGATGAGGAACTCTTCATTCGGCTTTACTTTGCGACAGGACTTCACTTCAGCATCGGCCTGGGGATGCATCAGAATGAACTGTTTAATTCAGTAAGTTAGCATGCTCCATCCTGAGAAGCACAGGCAAAGTCAGTCTTGCTCAGAGTAAGGTAAACTTCCATGTGTACGCTAACAGAATACCTGTTTGATGACACGAACGCCAAACATTCTAGGAAAGAGAAAGTGTGTTTTTACCGAGAGTATTTTTGAAGGGGAGCAGCAACTAAACTCTCTCACAGCCTTAGATACGCTAAATATTTGTATTCCGTAATCCATCACGTTTTACTCGAATTGTGTTTTAAAATAGCCAACAGAGGAAAGAAGGAATTGTGTGCGCAGAAGAGTTTGATTGTCTGTTCTCAAACATCCCACTCGGAATTTTAGAAAGTAAAATTTCAGCAGTTTCAGCTGATTGTCGGGTTGAGTCCTGCAGAAAATATGCAGCTGATCTACATTTCGCAATAGCTTTAGATTAGTCTGCCGCCTCAAGGCTCGGTAACAAATGCACTTTGCCATAAAAGATGTATTGGATAAAGTCGTACACAATAAAAAGTAAAATAAAAAGGATTATCGTTCAAGAAAATATTTGCTTAAGATATTATGATTCTGTACTGGATAGAAAGATTAAAAATTATAGAGGAAAAAATAAGAGAGAGAGAGAGAGAGAGAGAGAGAGAGAGAGAGAGAGAGAGAGAGAGAGAGAGAGAGAGAGAGAGAGAGAGAGAGAGAGAGAGAGAGAGAGAGGAAAAGGAAGAGGTATAGGGGGAGGAAAAGGGTATAGGAAGAAGACAAACAAAATGTATACAGTAAAAAAACAAACAACAAATAGATAAATACAATAAAATGTTGGAATTTCAGATGCAAGAATAAGTGTTTCATGACAGGCAGAGAAAAGTCAAGTTCTCTGGATTTAATATCGCACAAACCCAATCAATTATGCCGAATAAATATTTATATCGGAGTATATTCTTATTCTTATTATTGTTCTTATTCATGCTATTCATATTATGGAAAAGGATAATGATAACATGCATGCGAACAATAGTAAAATATAACAATAATAATAATGATGATGATAAAAACAATAATGATAATGATAATAATAATGATAACAGTAGTGATAATAATGCTGCTGATGATGATAATGATAACATTGATAATGATGATAATAATAATTATAATAATGATGCGAATACTGATAATAAATTGTTCTGGACAAGCCAATAAACGGCATCTGATGTGTTCCTACATGGGATGATGAGATTACCCTTTACCACAACTACCCACAGGTCACCATTGAACAGCGAAGACCCTTTCAGCCTGCCCCAAGACCTTGCAGTGCTGAGTTGGAATCTAGTGGGGGAAGCCTGCCTTATGGCCAAGAGGGATTCTTTAGCTTAGCTTGGCTTCCCTTCTAATGATGTTCCCAATAAAAACACTGGTGATCGCACAACCCTGTAAGTACTACTTCATAAATACGGGTGTAAGTTACGTTTAAAAAACGGCGTGAATGAGAACGGTCTCTCGCTGGGCACGTGTCCCGTGGGTGAGCAGTGAAGCCCAATTCTCATCCTTTTGCTGCTACCGTAAAATGGATCAAGCAAGTAATATCATTGTTAAGGAGGGCTATTACCTCGGTAGACCAGCTAATGAATATGGAGTAGCAGTAAGACGATAGAGAAAAAAGTAAAGCGAATGGAGAATCAGTGGTCAGTTTGAGAGCAATGAACAGGTGTATGACCAAGCAAGGGCGATTAGAAAGATAGGAAGGCTGTCAGAATTAGAGCTAAAAGAAAAGCGGAAAGGATTTGGACTGCAAGTTTAGAACAACAACAAAAGGCTGGTGGCAGGAGAGAAACAGCACAGTGTGGTGAATAACATTGTTGAACTTGTTCAAACTCAATTAGAGAATTAGAGAAAGGTGAGGAGCATTGACGAGTATAGGTATTAAGGATTAGACAACACCTAAAGAGAAGACTGTTGTAGATTATAAAAAAATAATCTATGATTAAGGGAAAAAGTAGTGATGGAACATATTTTAAATGGGTAGATTGGAAGAGAATACTTCTGTTAAATCCAAAGGAGCGACTCAGAACATCTAGACCAAGGGCATAACGGAGACGAACAACGTCACGGCAACTAGTGTGTGGGTAGCTAAGGGTCCTGGCCTGAAGAATCACACGCACAGAGAAGAGCCCTGGTGGAAAAGAAGATTAAAGCAATCATTTGGTGATTGAAGAAAACGTGATTATCTCGCAGGGATAGCAGAGAGGGCAGGAAGTACGAAAGAAAGTGCATGATCGAGGGAAAAGGCATCATTATTTTCTTTACAATCCAAACTGAAAAAAATATAAGCAGAGGATAAAACAATGTTTGGCGAACACGTTACGCCAGCAAGATCAAAGAAGGGTTTATCAAAAATTTAATGGAGAATTGTTAACTGCCAAATGCAAAGGAAAGCAAAAGCTTTAGGTCGGTTATTAAGGGAAACAATGTTGAACACGACCGAAGAGCAAATCAAAGAAGAAAAGACATAAAAATATAATCATTACTTCAGGACTTATGACTAACAAAGTAAAAAATATTTCCAACTGAAAATCCCCTAGGCCTGATGGGGTGCAAGGGTACTAGCTGAAAAGGGTGACAATATTACTTGGCAGGAATGGAAGGCAAATAAATGATATGATAAACAACGGCAAGCACCTCCCAGCATGGTTGACTTGGGGAAATTCATTGCTCAGTCAGGAGATCCACAGAAGGGAAATGCAGTCGATAATTTTCTACCTATATTCTGCTTACCCCTCATATGGAAGTTACTGACTGGTATCATCTGAAATGCCCTGTACGAACTTCTTGAGAAGAATAACTCTGCCAGTGGAACAAAAGGGTTGCAAGAGGAAAAGCCGTGGGACTAAAGACCAGGAAAATAGTGACTGCAAGAGAAAGCATAAAAATCTGGACACGGCATGGACTGACTATAAGAGAACCCACGACATGCTCCTTTACTCTTGGATAATAAAAGGTAGCAAAGAATGTTATTAAATTAGTGGATAGATTGGTGACTCATTAGTATATGGAATGAACATGTAGACAAGCTTTAGGTACAGTTAATATAAGGAGAAGCATCTTTCAGGGTGTCAGTCTGTCACTGCTGATGTTTGCCATATGCATGCTAACAGTCACGAAGATACTGAGGGAGGTGAAAGCGGGGTTCATGCTTTACAGCATTTAAGTGAATCATCTGTTGTTCATGGATAAATTGGGAGTATTTGGTAAGACTGTGATGTAAGTACAGTATATAGATTGAGGCAACTTTGAATGAGTTTAGTAATGATACATATGATGTTTTCAATAAAGAAATGCAGGGCGACCATCATGAGATTAGAAAGTTAAATCAAACAGAGGGAATAAGGCTTTTCAAAGGAGAGACAAAGAAGTGACTGTAGAGGGCTGCAGAAATCTGGGATTGTGAAGGAACAGGAAATGAGAAGCTTTTTGAACTCAGCACATGCTTAGACTGCTCATCATAAAATCACATTTACAAGGCAGAAATGAAAGTAACTAGGACAGTATCCATATGGAGCATATGTATCGTGAAAGAGAGGTTGAAGAGGTCTCGCCCGTTGCGAAGATAGTGTATGGGCAGAGGAACTCAATCTGTGGTGATGCATGTGGAATGGGAATGAAGAATTACAAGAAAAGGGAGCGAGAAACAAACAATGCAATCAGCTGAGGCAAAAGAATCAAGAATGCATGCGAATACAAGAAAGCAAGAAATTAATGGAAGGAGAAGCAATTGCATGGATAATGTGCAAGAGAGACTGGGGTTGACTGGAACAGGACAAGGCGGCTCCCCCGTTGATCTCCACTCACCTTCAGCACAGCCATACCTATGGGAACTTACACCCACACAGTCACTCCCCCAGATAGATAGACACCAGTCAAATAGTAGATGAACCTCATCTACTATACTATCTACTGCTGAAAACCCGTAGAGATGCACAAAATCACTCATTTGCAGTGCCCTGAAAGAAGCTCTTAGAACATATTTGAACCCATATTGAAAAGTCTTGATTTTCGTTTGTGTAGTATGTGTTGGGAAAAAGCAGTGTTCTTCCCTGATTAACGAATGTTAACTAGTGCAACGTGAGTACAAAAGACGGCTCGATATCAGTGCACGGTATAAATAGAGATAAAAAAGTATGGACATCCGCCATTAGGTGTGACTGAGAACAATGTACATAAAATCTTATGGGACTCTTGGATTCAGAGCGACAGGGGCAAGGAAACCTGGTATTGTGATCATACATAAGAGGAAGAAAGAGTTGAAGATCATGGGTATTGCAATTTCACGCGATGGGAGGGTCGGATATAACGAAAAAAAAAAAAAAAAAAAAAATAGAACAATACCAAATGCTAGGAGAAGACATAGGAAAACTGTAGAATATGGATAAGGTGATTGCGATACTTGTTGTAGTTGGTGCACTCGAAACCGTACCAAAAGGATTTGGGATGCAGAAGACACTGGAGTCAAGGTCAGGCCAGAGACCATCCAGGACAACTCCGCTGCAGAAGGTTCTGCTCCTGAAGGAATACAGGTTTGTACACCCTGGGAATATATCCGCTCCCGGGGGATACCAACCGGACAAAAGCTTCTGTCTATAAGCGATAATGATAATAATAATAAAAATAATAATTAAATATATTAATGATGATAATTATAATAATAATGATGATAATGATAACAATGATGATGACGATGATGACAATAACAAGAGTAAAACTGACGATAATGATAAGGGAAATAATAATTATACTAATGAAAATGATAATATTAATGATTATGATAATGATAGTTATAATAAAAAAGATAAAATGATAATGATAAAATAATGATAATGATAATGATAATAATAATAATAATGATAATAATAATAATAATAATAATAATAATAATAATAATAATAATAATAATAATAATAATAATAATAATAATAATATATAATAATAATAATAATAATAATAATAATAATAATAATAATAATATAATAATAATAATATGATAACAATGTAATAATAATAATAATGATAATAATAATAATGATTAATAATAATGATGATAATAATAATGATAATATTAATAATATCGACGATGATGATAACAGTGATGATATTAATTATGATGATGATAATAATAATAGTAATAATGATAATAACAATGATAACAATAATAATGATAATATTGATGATATGGACGATGTTGTTACTACTACTATTACTGATGCTACTACTACTACTTCAATTTCTACTACTACTACTACTACTACTTACTACTACTACTTTCTATTACTACTTCTACTACTACTACTACTGCTGCTGCTACTACTACTTTCTACTAATACTACTACTACTTCTTCTACTACTACTACTACTGTTATTACTATTACTACTACAATTTCTACTACTACTACTACTACTACTATTTCTATTACTGCTTCTACTACTGCTATTACTACTACTACTGCTGCTACTACTACCACTTCTACTAATACTACTACTACTTCTTCTACTACTACTACTGCTATTACTATTACTACTACTTCTAC
>NW_020871922.1:168607-171107 GCF_003789085.1 Penaeus vannamei
CATTACGAACGAATGCGACCTGTACACTGCAGATAATTGGGCATCCAAAGTTAATTAATAAGTCATGCTACGAACAGGTGGCGTTTCCGTTAATGAGGGTCGATGTCCCCTTCGCTCTGTCGCAAAGATGTCGTCAGTTCAGGGCTTTTCCGCGTTGGAATGATACTTTAAAATAATTGCAGAGCTTTTAACGTATGGTGTCGCATGGTGTCTCTGAGTTGAAGGGGTTGTTGGGGTTATTAAATCTTTCTCGATTCGTCATCCTCCTTCTCTTCTCTTCGCGAGATAGGACCTTATTTTGGAAGGATCACATCAAAAGAGGATGCAGAACAGGATGTTGGGAGAGAGAGAGAGAGAGAGAGAGAGGAGAGAGAGAGAGAGAGAGAGAGAGAGAGAGAGAGAGAGAGAGAGAGAGAGAGAGAGAGAGAGAGAGAGAAGAGAGAGAGAGAGAGAGAGAGAGAGAGAGAGAGAAGAGAGGGAGGAAAGGACAATAGCCACACAAAAAGAGGGGAAAATGAGCCTTAGTATGTCACGGGTTCGTCACGGAGCGAGCTGAGGGACAACAGCAGCAAAGGGGAGTGTTTTGACTGGGTGTAAAGGGGCTTAAGGGATACACAAGTGGAACAAGTGGAAAGAGAGGCAAAGGGGGGGGGGTGAGAAGGGACAGAGCGAGGAGGGAGGAGGTGGGGACGGGAGGGAGGGAAGACATGTATAGGGAAAATAAAAAAGGGAGAGTCTAGAAATTAAGAGGAAAAATATGTGGGAGATAGGAAGACAGATGGATAAATAGATCGATCGATAGAAAGATACATAGATTGATAGAGAGAGAGAGAGAGAGAGAGAGAGAGAGAGAGAGAGAGAGAGAGAGAGAGAGAGAGAGAGAGAGAGAGAGAGAGAGAGAGAGAGAGAGAGAGAGAGAGAGAGGAGAGAGCAGTTGGAAAAGGAGAAAGAAAGAGGTATTGCTATATACAAAGTTATGACCCTGTTACGAGAGGGGACAAAGAAGTATTTGTGTCGCCTTTCAGATCGCTTGCACCTCCTCCTTTCCCCTTGTCCCTCATTCTCCTCCTTTCCCTTCCCCCTTGCCCTCATTCTCCTCCTTTCCCCTCCTCCTTCTTACTATATGACTGTGTGTGTGTGTGTGTGTGTGTGCGTGTGAGTGTGTGGGAACGTGTGCGCGCGCGCGTGTGTAAAGAGAGAAAGGAAATTAAAAATAATATAATTTCAGCCAATGCGCCGACCTTTACCAGCTACCTAAAACATTTCTTGGCGTCGTGGGCGTGCTGTGTCTGTGGGAGGTGACGTCTTTGCGGCTGAGAGGCTAGGGTAGTGGGCGGGGAGTGGGCGGGGGAGTGGGCGGGGGGGTGGGGGAGAAGGTTTTGTTTCTATCGTTCTTAAAAAAAAAAAAAAAAAAAAAAAAACATTATGGTCTATTTCTAACTTGCTTTTTATCCTATCCCATCAGTTGTAATAAACAAATGCATACATACATGCATATATTCAAACATACTTAATACACACACACACACCACACACACACACACTCACGCATATATATATATATATATATATATATATATATATATATATATATATATATATATATATATATATATATATATATATATATATATATATATAACACAAATACATTCATACATATATATATATATATATATATATATATATATATATATATATATATATATATATATATATACTATATAACATACCATATATATATATATATATAATATATATATATATATATATATATATATATAATAAAATATAGTGATTTTGTGTCTGTCTCTCGTTCTGCCTAACCCCCCCCCCCTTCTCTCTCTCCCCCCCTCTCCCCACGGCCTCTACTCTCTTTCTTTGACCTTTAAAAGGATTATTATTTGTTAGTTTTTTCTGCTTTATGAGCGCGCCTTTCATAGCGTCGCGTGCCTTCGTCTGGAGAGCTGTTCGACGCAGGCCGGCGGGGGACAGGCCAGACGAGGCACGGGCAGGGCAGGGGAGGGCAGGGAGGGCAGGGAGGGCAGGGAGGGCAGGGAGAGGGCGGGCGAGGGCAGCAGGGGGCAGGGCAGGGAGGGCAGAGAGGGCAGGGCAGGGAAAGGGCAGGTGAGGGCCAGGGAAGGCAGGGCAGAGGGCAGGGGAGGGCAGGCAGAGGCACGCAGGGGCAGGGGGGCAGGGAGGGCAGGAGAGGCAGGGAAGGGCAGGGAAGGGGAGGGCAGGGCAGGGAAGGGCAAGGGGAGAGGGCAGGGGGGAGGGCAGGGGGCAGGGGCAGGGGCAGGAGAGGGAGGGAGGGGCAGGGGCAGAGGCAGGGAAGGGCAGGGAGAGGGGAGAGGGCAGGGAAGGCAGGAGAGGGCAGGGGAGGCAGGGCAGGGGAATAGGGGGGAGATCAGTGGGAATGGAAGGCCAGGGGGGGGAGGGGAGGGGCAGGAAGCACAGCTTTAAGTGGGAAGGAAAATGGGGAAAGGCGGCGGCGCTGGTC
>NW_020871922.1:173607-176107 GCF_003789085.1 Penaeus vannamei
TCATTATTATTAGTATCATTACCCTATGATCATCACCATCATCGTCACCATCGCAGTGCCATTGTAATTCCCATTATTTAATTCATATAATCTTCAAGATATAAGAGGGGAAAGACAAGTTCAAAGCGAGGTCAAAGAATGAGGCTGAACGGGAAAAAAGAAAAATAGTGCGCGACATGATATGTTTGTGGGAGAAAAGGGGTTAGTTTTTAGAACATTTTTTATTGATATGAATCTACTTTACGTTTACTTGTTTGAATAAATGTGTTGGTATTTTGCATTTTGGATATTTTGATAAATCAGTTGAAGAATCTCTGTTTAATAATAGGTTCTTAATCTTGGTGGAAAATGGAGAAAACAACAACATTAATTGAAAGTGGAGACGGTCCCAGAAAACTCGTTCGAGTGTGAGGTCGTGGCTTCAGCTTAATCTTATGTTTATCCTTTTCCATCACGACTTGGCCTTCGCATGTCGACACAAACAATATCCTCGGTCTATATAAAGACCAAAAGAGATAAACTGTAATACAATACAAGCGGCAACATTTAACATTTCAAATCTGAACATCAAGCCGAAGCCCTCGTCAACATTCCACTGTTACCAGAACGTCGTGTTATTTTAGCCCTAAAAACAACTAGAGACTGCAAGAACAAAAATCATATATCTCACTATTTTTTGTTTCTTGGCTCTTACCAATATTATTATTGCTTTTATTTTTACTATTATCATTATTATTATTGTAATTATTATCAGTATTATCATAGTTATAATCATGTATTGTGCTGGCGCAGCGGTTAGCATGTTGGACAAGCAATCTTGCGGACCTGCGTTCAATCCCACGCCCGGCCAGTGAGTGGTAACCCCGGCCATTCCTTGCACACAGGGGAAGTATGTCACAGCAAAGTATATCCATTGTATCAAGTGGAACTAAAACTAACGTATTATTATTATTATCATCACAACAATAATGATAATGATAGCAATTATTATTATCATTATTATTATTATCATTATCCTTTATTATCATTAATAATTTCTATTGTTATCACTATTGTTATTCTTATCATCATCATTACTACTAGTATTATTTTCCTTATTATTATCATTATTGTTATCGTTATTATCAGTAAAAGGATGATAAAGTTAGTAAAGATGATGTCGCTATTCTTCACAATCACCACCACCATTAGCCCCATCTTCAGCATAGCATCATGGTCCCTTTAGACAGAGTCAGCGCGTATTCTCGTCTGAGGAAGCGGCAAGAGCGGCTGGTCGGGGCGCTCGGCGAGGGCTTGGTGCCCCGGCGGCTCCCGAGGCGGCGGTTTGTTTCGTGTGCTTTTTGGGTCGCCGGTTCCGTTTCTCTCTGTTATTGTTAGTTCCTTTTCAATTGCTGGTCTTTGTTTGTGTTTATTTTGTGTTTGTTGCGGTTTGGTCTGCGGGTAAGAGGCTCGGATCAGGGAATGAGCAACAAGATATATATATATATATATATATATATACATATATATATATACATATATATATATATAATATATATACATATACATATATATATATATATATATATACATATATATATATATATATATATATATATATATATATATATTATATATATATATATATGTATTATGTGTGTATGTGTGTGTGTGTGTGTGTGTGTGTGTGTGTGTGTGTGTGTGTGGTGTGTGTGTGTGTGTGTGTGTGTGTGTGTGTGTGTGTGTGTGTGTGTGTGTGTGTGTGTGTGTGTGTGTGTGCGTGTGTGTGTTAGAGAGAGCAAGGAACAAACAGACAGACGAACCCCCAGACGGCGGAGGAGAGCGAGAGAGCCCGACGCGACGCCGAGGACGCAAGAAACGGGCTTTCGGTCAGCTGTTCGTGGCGGGAACAGGCGGTCCGTCCGAAGGCCTTTTTAACGGGGTCTCTTGTTCGTTGTTCATCTCCTAACAGAGGAGGGAGAGAAGGAGAAAGGGAAGGAGGGAAAAAGGGGGAGAGAAGGGAAGAGGAAAAATGTGTGAGGGGAAGGGAGAGTTAGAGGGAGCTGGGAGGAAGGGAAGGAGGGAGAAAAGAAACGAGAAGAGAGGAAGAAAAGAAAGAGAAGAGAAACCGGGAAGACGAAAAGATGAGAGAAATAGCGAGATAAAGTATCATAGAAAAAGGGGAAACATGAAGGGAAGGAGAGAAAAAGAGCAACGCGGAAGGAAGCAAAGAGAGATGAGAGAGAGAGAGAGAGAGAGAGAGAGAGAGAGAGAGAGAGAGAGAGAGAGAGAGAGAGAGAGAGAGAGAGAGAGAGAGAGAGAGAGCTGTAGATGGAAACAACAGATCAATCTCAAAATAAGATATACATTTTTTTTTTCTTCTCGATACAATGAAGCTTATTTATAAAACTTATTTTCCACTTGTCAGGAGACCCGAAAGAGCCGTGTTATTATTCCTCCTTAGTGTCAGAAGAAGCCACATTCCTCCAAGGCAATTCCCTTACCATTATGGCCGAGATGC
>NW_020871922.1:188607-191107 GCF_003789085.1 Penaeus vannamei
GAAAAGTTTGTCATTTTTTTCTATGCTTTCTCATTACTTCGAATTCAGCCTTGCTTATATTCCGTTTTTCTATTTTCCCCAATTCATCTTGCTGTAAATTTTCTCTTGATATCCAATAATAACCTGTTTTTCCATGAATCACTGTCATTAATCATTAATCATTATTGAGACGTTCGCTCTAACCCATTCCCCCTCCTACTCACTAAGTCTACGTCTTTCTCCCTCCTTTCCCCTCGCGAAAGGGCAGGTTTTCCCCTCACCCCATTCATTTCCTATCGCAATGTTCTCCCCATTCACCTGAACCGCAGTGGAGGGCGATTTTCTCGAGGTGAAGTATGGCATCGACTTTTCGGTATTATTCTAAAGCAGATTAAGGTGGCAATGTCGAATCGTCTGTTTGATACTTTGCCTTGTGAAAATTGCAGTGGTCGCCATTCTTCTCCCGATCTTCTTCAACGGCAACTCAATTCCCGCTCTGACTCACTCCCACTCCCTACTGATTCAGCTCCCGTTGCGCTAAGCAGTCGCTCCAGTTCCAACACTGACTCAACCCTACCTCTCCAGTGACTCGCCCCTTCCTCCCGCAGGGCGACATCCAACAGCTGGACATCGTGTCGGGCCCGGAGGCCGCCTACGAGCACTGCGACTACTACATGCCCGAATGCGACTGGGAGCTGCCAGCCTCGCTCAGCGCCGGCCAGACGCAGTTCGAGTACGTGGACAGGACCGAAGAACAGCTGGTCTACAACGAGGAGGAATTCGTTGCGGACAACGTCACGGTAAGGGAGGGACAGAGGGAAGGGGAGAGGAAGAGGGAGGGGGGAACGGTAATAGAGAGAGAGAGAAAAGGGAGAGGAGGGAGGAAGGAGGGGGGGGGGGTCTGCGGTAAGGGAGAGAAAGAGAGTAGACAGGAGGTAGGTAGGATGGGAAGAGGGGAAAGAAGAGGAGGGAGAAAAAGAGACGGGCGGTAAGGGAGAGAGGATAGGAAGAGGGGGTACTAGAAGAGATAGAGAAAGGAAGGGACTTTTTAAGCATGTACGAACAAGAAAGAGAAACAGAAAGGCTAATAACACCACCACGAAGGAGGAATGAAAGGGAGCCAAACGACGGGAAGGGAAGGAAGAGGTGCTTGGGTGAGGGTGGATGTCTTAGGAAGGGAAAAGGGAGAAAACGGAGCAAAGAAAAAAATAATGTATAATCTCAGGGCTTTATTGTCATTACTTATCAGTCATTCGCATTTCCACCGCAGGATTCGTTTGTTTCTTAATCATGTTATACAGAATTTAGTTCTTATCATTCATTAATGTTCTACCTTTCTTCACGTGGCCATGACCTTCATCCCTTTTTCAACCTGCCGTCAGGGTTTGGACACCAGCGGGCTGGAGTACCCTCCGCCGCGCATCCTGCGGGGCCACCCAGGACCCCAGGGCCCCCCGGGACCCATGGGGCCCAAGGGCGACCCAGGCCGCGACGGAATCCCGGGCACTGACGGCGTCTCAGGGCCGCCCGGTCACGTGTTCATGATCCCGGTGAGTAAGGGATTCCGAGTTTTTCGTAATATTGCTCCTCAGTTAATGGCTGTTTGTTCTTAAGTTGACCTTTCCAATCGGAGCAAAAGATAACAGCGACGTGCGAGAACCATGGCTGCCTCGTAACGGCCCTTCCTCCGCAGCTCAACATCGACGCCAACAACAAGGGACCGGACGCCATGGTGCAGCAGCTGCAGAGCATGCTGTCGCAGCACATGGATGCCATGCGCGGCGCCGACGGCCCCATGGGCCTCACGGGGCTGCCGGGTCCCGAGGGCCCGCCTGGTGAGACCGGGTACAAGGGCGAGCCCGGGGAGGTCGGAGAACCGGTGAGTGGAATGAGCAGTGGGCTGGGAGGGAGGGGGAGGGAGAGAGAGATAGATAGAGAAATAGATAGATAGATAGATAGATAGAGAGAGAGAGAGAGAGAGGGACATCAAGAAATACATACATACATACATATTATATATATATATATATATATATATATATATATATATATATATATATATATATATATATATATATATATATGTATATTATATATATATACATATTGAGGGGGGAGAGAAAAAGAATAAGAGAGAATATATATATATATATATATATATATATATATATATATATATATATATATATATATATATATAGAGAGAGAGAGAGAGAGAGAGAGAGAGAGAGAGAGAGAGAGAGAGAGAGAGATACACATAAATAGATAAAAATAGATAGATAGATAAGGAGAAGGGAGAGAGATGGAGAGAGGAGAGAGAGAGAAAAAAAGAGGAAAGAGAGAGAGAGAAAGAGAGAGTGAGAGTGAGAGAGAGAGAGAGAAGGAAGGAAGAGAGAGAGAGAGAGAGAGAGAGAGAGAGAGAGAGAGAGAGAGAGAGAGAGAGAGAGAGAGAGAGAGAGAGAGAGAGAGGGAGAGAGAGAGAGAGAGAGAGAGAGAGAGAGAGAGAGAGAGAGAGAGAGAG
>NW_020871922.1:198607-201648 GCF_003789085.1 Penaeus vannamei
CCCCCAGGTCTACCTGGCCCCCCTGGCCCTGTCGGCGAACCGGGCGAGGACGGCGACAAGGGCGAGGCTGGTTCACCGGGAGAGAAGGGCTTCAAGGGCGACAAGGGCAACCAAGGTCCCGCAGGGCCTCCAGGTCCTCAGGGTCTGCGAGGTGCACCTGGAGCCCCGGGAGCACCCGGTGAACGCGGTTCCCCCGGCGGTATGGGCCATGCTGGCCGCAAGGGCGAGGACGGCCCACAGGGTCTTCCTGGCCCGACCGGACCACCCGGCCTCCAGGGCCTGCCTGGTCCCTCCGGCGTCAAGGGCGAGAAGGGAGACATCGGCAAGAGAGGCCTCCCCGGCCCCCTCGGCCCATCGGCGAGCAAGGCGTCCCCGGAAGCAAGGGCGGCCCTGGCCTCCCAGGACCCAACGGGCCCGACGGCCCCCAGGGTGCCAAGGGAGATCCAGGCCAGACCGGCCCACCCGGTCCACCCGGCAAAGACGGCGAACACGTGAGTCACGGAGTCTCAGTTAATGGACGAATATCTTTGTGGAGCGGCCAGCGCCGCCCCGAAAGGAGAGATAGATGGTCAGAATACGGAACTTGATAGCAATTTGTATAAATGATTACTTTCTAGGCTCCGTAGGAGGCACAAACAAAATGAAGGTATGAGACGTTCGGAAGAATAACCCTTCTCCTCAGAAAGATGATTGTAAAGTATAATGATTAGAACTACCACGAGTGTGAACCTCCTCCCATCTTTCAGGGACGCGAAGGACCTGCCGGACCCAAGGGCGAGGAGGGCAAGCCAGGGCTCCAGGGATCCCCGGGCATTCGTGGCCCGATCGGTCCGCCCGGCCCCAAGGGCAACGCCGGCCCACCCGGCTTCCCCGGCGCCGTGGGAGAACCCGGCAAGCAAGGGCCTAAGGGCAACCCCGGCAAGGACGGCGACGACGGCAAGGTCGGAGAGCCAGGGCCCCCCGGGGAGCCCGGCTCACCCGGCCAGATGGGGCTCCCGGGCAGCAACGGAAAGCCGGTACGAGCGCCGCTCATCCCTTCGTCTTTTCTTTCGTTTCATTATTTGACTCTACTTTTATTAGTTTATTTGTTATTATTTGCGTGTGTACCCATGTGTTTTCGTTCTGTCTATTTTTGCTTAATATATTAATGTTTGTTTAGATGACTGCATTTACTGTAATAATTTTTCTTCTGCTCGTGTTTATTTACTCAGCCTCTAACTTTGCAATGGGTTTCTCGTCGGCTAACAGCACTTGAGCGGCTTTTGAGCATCATCAAATCTTGCCGCCAAGATTCCCGGGGCGATGGGTCGGGCAATACGTACTCATCGTTTTCCGACTTTTCCAGGGTCCTGAGGGGCCGGCTGGCGTGCAGGGGCCCCCAGGGCAGCCGGGAGAGAAAGGAGACACGGGCACGACTGGACCTGTGGGGCCTCCGGGTGCCACTGGGCCCCAGGGTCTTCCTGGACCTGAGGGGCTGCCTGGCTTGCGAGGATCTCCTGGACCTGCTGTGAGTAGCTCGGCCATTTCTGCCAAACTGGGAGGATATGTAGTGTCAGGGAGAGAGAGAGAGAGAGAGAGAGAGAGAGAGAGAGAGAGAGAGAGAGAGAGAGAGAGAGAGAGAGAGAGAGAGAGAGAGAGAGAGAGAGAGAGAGAGAGAGAGAGAGAGAGAGAGAGAGAGAGAGAGAGAGAGAGAGAGAGAGAGAGAGAGAGAGAATGTGTATTTGTGTGTGCGTACGTCGACTTTAGTTGATAGTGGAAATTACGTAAGCCTAAAAGCGATTGTCTTCCGCCAGGGCGACCTGGGTCTTCCGGGCAAGGACGGAGCCCCAGGGCAACCAGGTCTTCCAGGTCTCCCGGGTCTCAAGGGCCAGAAGGGCTCCCGAGGCCGCCGCGGGCCGAAGGGACACCGCGGAGAGATCGGCATTTCCGGCCCCAAGGGCGACATGGGCGAGAAGGGCGAGCCCGGCAAGAACGGGCCGCAAGGTCCATCTGGCTTCAAGGGCGAACCCGTGAGTGCCGCAGCCTGGCTGTTGTTGTCGGGCTTTCGCTTTATAACGTCATGATTCATTAGATCCTTGTTGCTCACTGTTGCTTTGTTGATTTTGTCTGATTTCATGTCAGTTTCATGCTTAACGCTTGGCCTTCATAGATTTTTTCATCGTCTGTTAATCCCATACTGTATTGCTGACATTCGTTTTCTCTGTGGATTAGGGGCCTTTGGGCATCTTAGGCATGAAGGGTTCGGATGGACCCCAGGGTCTGCCAGGTGACATCGGACCTCCCGGGCCCAAGGGCGTGCCTGGAGCAACTGGCCCCAAAGGAGAACAGGGTCCTTCAGGTCCTCCAGGTCCTCCGGGTCCTCCAGGAGAACTGCCGTTGCTTCCTCCGGAGCTCCTCTTCCAGCGCGATGCTCCCTACGATCCTGACGACTCTGGCCGCTTCAAGAGGTCGCCAAGGTGAGTGCTGGCCCTTGGTTTAGGCTGAACCTGCGGCCTAGAGGAAAGGTGGCCCTTCCCCGCCGAGGAGGTCGGGGAGGTCGCGAGGTCCTCCCTCGCTCCCGACTCGCTCTCCGGGAAGGGTGGTCGCAGGCGGGATTCACGAGGCACGATTGAGTCGTAGTTTTGATATTCTTATACATGCTGTTTCTCTTTTTGAGATGTAGATTTTTGTCTTTAGACATTTCGCAATCTAGGTGAAATCATACCAAATGCAAACTCACTTAAGTGAAAAGGACAGCAAGAGGGATACCGAAGAAGATAGTATGTTTTCACTCTCTGCGGAGTCGAGATTTGCGACAAGGATAAAGTGACTGACCTAAGGGTTGTTACAGAGGCTCGGACGACTGTAGGATAGGCGAAGTGTGTGACGACACCCCTGAAGATGACATCTCCCCCTCAGTGCCCGCTGGGGGGAGAGGTCGAGCAGGTGGTAGGAGACGCAGACCACCCTCAGCCGTCCCAGTGGATAGGTGAGTGCAGGGACTCCTCGGATGGGCCCTCCTGCAACACCCTGGAATGAAGCACAATTCTTACCCCCTACTA
>NW_020871922.1:214248-216748 GCF_003789085.1 Penaeus vannamei
CCAAGGGAGAGAGTGTAAGATAGCAAACGACAGGATTTGGTCTGCTTTGGTTATATGGAGATTTTCCGCCATGATGATCTGTGTCTGACTTTCTTTCTTATCCTATTGTGTGCCATTCCAGGGAGATCCAGGCGTACCCGGACCGACTGGGCGCGATGGTCTCCCGGACCGAGAGGTAAAGAATTGCCACTTGCTTGAACATTTGATGGTGCAATTTCCTAATAAGAAATGGGGTAACGCAGAAACAGTAAGTTACTAACCTGCCATCCCTGCAGCGGATGGCTAGGCAGACAGCCCCCCTGACTCACCGATCGCCCCTTTCCCCCAGGTCTACCTGGCCCCCCTGGCCCTGTCGGCGAACCGGGCGAGGACGGCGACAAGGGCGAGGCTGGTTCACCGGGAGAGAAGGCTTCAAGGGCGACAAGGGCAACCAAGGTCCCGCAGGGCCTCCAGGTCCTCAGGGTCTGCGAGGTGCACCTGGAGCCCCGGAGCACCCGGTGAACGCGGTTCCCGCGGTATGGGCCATGCTGGCCGCAAGGGCGAGGACGGCCCACAGGGTCTTCCTGGCCCGACCGGACCACCCGGCCTCCAGGGCCTGCCTGGTCCCTCCGGCGTCAAGGGCGAGAAGGGAGACATCGGCAAGAGAGGCCTCCCCGGCCCCCTCGGCCCCATCGGCGAGCAAGGCGTCCCCGGAAGCAAGGGCGGCCCTGGCCTCCCAGGACCCAACGGGCCCGACGGCCCCCAGGGTGCCAAGGGAGATCCAGGCCAGACCGGCCCCCCGGTCCACCCGGCAAAGACGGCGAACACGTGAGTCACGGAGTCTCAGTTAATGGACGAATATCTTTGTGGAGCGGCCAGCGCCGCCCCGAAAGGAGAGATAGATGGTCAGAATACGGAACTTGATAGCAATTTGTATAAATGATTACTTTCTAGGCTCCGTAGGAGGCACACAAAATGAAGGTATGAGACGTTCGGAAGAATAACCCTTCTCCTCAGAAAGATGATTGTAAAGTATAATGATTAGAACTACCACGAGTGTGAACCTCCTCCCATCTTTCAGGGACGCGAAGGACCTGCCGGACCCAAGGGCGAGGAGGGCAAGCCAGGGCTCCAGGGATCCCCGGGCATTCGTGGCCCGATCGGTCCGCCCGGCCCAAGGGCAACGCCGGCCCACCCGGCTTCCCCGGCGCCGTGGGAGAACCCGGCAAGCAAGGGCCTAAGGGCAACCCCGGCAAGGACGGCGACGACGGCAAGGTCGGAGAGCCAGGGCCCCCGGGGAGCCCGGCTCACCCGGCCAGATGGGGCTCCCGGGCAGCAACGGAAAGCCGGTACGAGCGCCGCTCATCCCTTCGTCTTTTCTTTCGTTTCATTATTTGACTCTACTTTTATTAGTTTATTTGTTATTATTTGCGTGTGTACCCATGTGTTTTCGTTCTGTCTATTTTTGCTTAATATATTAATGTTTGTTTAGATGACTGCATTTACTGTAATAATTTTTCTTCTGCTCGTGTTTATTTACTCAGCCTCTAACTTTGCAATGGGTTTCTCGTCGGCTAACAGCACTTGAGCGGCTTTTGAGCATCATCAAATCTTGCCGCCAAGATTCCCGGGGCGATGGTCGGGCAATACGTACTCATCGTTTTCCGACTTTTCCAGGGTCCTGAGGGGCCGGCTGGCGTGCAGGGGCCCCCAGGGCAGCCGGGAGAGAAAGGAGACACGGGCACGACTGGACCTGTGGGGCCTCCGGGTGCCACTGGGCCCCAGGGTCTTCCTGGACCTGAGGGGCTGCCTGGCTTGCGAGGATCTCCTGGACCTGCTGTGAGTAGCTCGGCCATTTCTGCCAAACTGGGAGGATATGTAGTGTCAGGGAGAGAGAGAGAGAGAGAGAGAGAGAGAGAGAGAGAGAGAGAGGAGAGAGAGAGAGAGAGAGAGAGAGAGAGAGAGAGAGAGAGAGAGAGAAAGAGAGAGAGAGAGAGAGAGAGAGAGAGAGAGAGAGAGAGAGAGAGAGAGAGAGAGAGGAGAGAGAGAGAGAATGTGTATTTGTGTGTGCGTACGTCGACTTTAGTTGATAGTGGAAATTACGTAAGCCTAAAAGCGATTGTCTTCCGCCAGGGCGACCTGGGTCTTCCGGGCAAGGACGGAGCCCCAGGGCAACCAGGTCTTCCAGGTCTCCCGGGTCTCAAGGGCCAGAAGGGCTCCGAGGCCGCCGCGGGCCGAAGGGACACCGCGAGAGATCGGCATTTCCGGCCCCAAGGGCGACATGGGCGAGAAGGGCGAGCCCGGCAAGAACGGGCCGCAAGGTCCATCTGGCTTCAAGGGCGAACCCGTGAGTGCCGCACCTGGCTGTTGTTGTCGGGCTTTCGCTTTATAACGTCATGATTCATTAGATCCTTGTTGCTCACTGTTGCTTTGTTGATTTTGTCTGATTTCATGTCAGTTTCATGCTTAACGCTTGGCCTTCATAGATTTTTTCATCGTCTGTTAATCCCATACTGTATTG
>NW_020871922.1:224851-232351 GCF_003789085.1 Penaeus vannamei
CTCTCCCCCTCCCAATCCTCCCCCTGTCTCTCTCTCTCTTCCTTTCCTCTTTCCCTTCCCCCTCTTTCAGCCTCTCGCCATTCACCCATCCCTTCCCCTCCTCTTCCTCCTGCCTCTCTCCCTCTATTTTCCTCTCTCACTCTCTGCTTTCACCCTTCCCCTCCCTTTCTTTCCCCTTTTCTCCTCTCTCGCTCTTCTTTCCACCCTTCCTTCCCTCCTCCCTAGCTTTCGATCTTCCTCTTAGCCCTTCTCTGTTCCCCTTCTTCTCTATCTTTTCCTCCTCCCTCTCCCTCTGTCGCTCTGCTTCTACTTTCCCTTTTCTTTCCCTCTCGTCTCCCCCTCTCCTTCCTCTCTTTCTCTAGCTCGTTCCCCTTTCCCTCCTCTCTCTTTCTCTAACCGTGTCCCCTTTCCCTTCCTCTCTTTCTACCGTTCCCCCTTCCCCCCCTTTCCCCCGCGCCTTTAACCCGCCGTGTCCCGCAGATCACGTACGAGACGACGGGCGTGGTCCAGATGAACTTCCTGCGCCTCCTGTCCTCCTACGCCTACCAGAACTTCACGTACTCCTGCCTCCAGTCCAAAGCTTGGTTTGACCAGGAGAACCTCAACCACAATAAAGCCATCAAGCTCATGGGACAAGATGAACAGATATTTTCCATCGATACACTTCAGCCGAATGTTCTCACGGATGGGTGTGCTGTGAGTGGCCGGCGGCGCTTCGTTCAAAGGGATAAGATAAGAATAATGATAAGATGAGATTAATGATGATTTACTATTGAAAATGATAATTATAGCGTCTTTAGTTCAAGGTATTAGCAGTATTAATCAGTGAATTGATATATGATTTATTGAAGATGAGGTAAATAATCACAGAAAGCAATTATGATATTTTTTTGACAGTGTGGCTATATTACTGATAATAAAACAGACAGAAATAATTGTGTAGTAAACGATAACATGAAGCTACTATTATCACTGACCAAAATCTGACCACATCTCACACTAACCCCCCCCCCCTTCTTCCAGGCCTCGAAAGGCGTCTCGCAGGACAAGTCCCGGACCGTCTTCGAGGTGCGCACGGAGACCCTCTCCCATCTTCCCCTCGTCGACTTCCAGCCCACGGACTACGGCCTGCCCAACCAGGCGTTTGGGTTCGAGGCAGGGCCCGTCTGCTTCAAGTAGGAGCTTCGAACTCTCGTGCTTCACCTCGGCGCGCTTCGGGTCTTCGCTCCCGCCTCTGTCATCGATGGACGCGTCCTGCGACCCCCGCTCGACCTCCTCCGCCTCGTGCCTCGGGGACCCACGTCGCCGGGCCGCAGGGCTCAGGAGGCGGAAGGGTCCAGGACATCCTGAAGGAAGGCCTGAAGGATCCGAAGAAGGACCCGAAGGACTTGGAGGCCCTGAAGACCAAAAGGAAGGTNATGACTTTGGTCTACTCATTTCATTTTCATTCCTACTTTTAGGGTTCCTTCATTTAATTTCTCAAACATTTCATGCGGTTCCTGGGATGTTTTTGCTAGGATGACAATGTCATCTGCAAACCTTAGATGGTTTAAGTAACTTCCATTTATATTTATATCTTGTTTACCACAATCCAACCCTCTAAAGATGTTATCAAGAGCTGCTGTAAAAAGTTTAGGGGATATGGTATCCCTGTCAAACACCTCATTTTATGAATACTGGTTGGCTCATTTCATGGAGTTTAATTGTTGCTGATGCATTGTCATACATATTCTGCAGGAGTTGTATGTAGGTTAATTTTGATCCTTTAGTGCTTTTAGTACAGCTAAGATTTCAATTGAGTCGAAGGCTTTTTCATAGTCAATAAAGGCCATTGACACAGGGAGTCTATATTTTATTGATTTTTCCAATACTTGATTTATGGTATGGATATGGTCTATGGTTGAAAAGCCTCTGCGAAAACCTGCCATTTCATCTGGCTGATTGGAGTCCAGTATGTTGGTTATTCTGTTATGATTTTTGTAACTATTTTATATAGAACGGATAATGAGCTTATTGGTCTATTGTTCTTCAAGTCCTTTGCATATCCCTTTTTAGAGAGTATTGTACCTTTTTTTCGGTATTCTTTTTATCTAGTAGTAGTATAATTTGGCTAATGCTTGATCTATTTCCTCTGCTCCTTCTTTCAACATGTCTAATGTAATTTTTTCCTCTCCTGGTGCTCTCCCTGGTTTCATGGTCTTTATTACATGTCTTACTTCAGGTGATAGTATGGGTGGCTCTGTTTGTTCCCCTTGGCCTATTCCTATTGGTTCCAGATTTACTCAGCTGTCGTAGAGTTCCTGATAAAACTCCTGCACTCTTTCCACTAACCTTCGTCGATTTGAAAAAATCGCTCCACTTCATTCCATTAATTATATTTGGTTTCTGTGGATTGTTTGACTTTGTTTTACTTTTTAAGGCTTTTCCTTTCCCCAAGGTTTTTCTACGGTCACTACACTGTTTGCGTTTATCTCTTCATCTTTGTTTATTTCATTTTGCAAGTCTTTACAGATTTTCTTATCTTCCTCATTTCGTATAGATATTTCTTTTCTACGTTTTATTAGTCCTTTTGTTTTGTTACTAACTTCAACTCTTGATTGACCTCCTTGACCTCCTCCAGCATTTTCTGCTTCTTGTGCAACTATATTTGTTAAGTTTTCATATCTTCTAAATCATGAAATTCTAGTACAGAGAATTGATTTTTAAGTTGCAATTGAAACTTTTCTTTGTTTTGTTTTAAGTTGTAATTTATATTTTTGTTCATCGACCTAATCATCTTTCTTTCTAATTTGGTATCTAGTTCTACCCTGCCTCTTAGACGGTGGTCATTGCCCACATATATTTTATTCATGGTGGTGTTCTTTATGATGTTTAGCTTATCAGTTATAATGAAGTCAATTTCGTTTTTAGTTCTTCCATCTGGGCTTCCCCACGTCCATCTCCTTCCATCTCTCTTCTTAAAGAAGGCGTTGGCAATTTCCAAACTGTTGTTTATGGTGAAATTTCTTAATCCATATCCATATGGACCTAAGGGTGTTTCTAGTCCATCCCTCTTTTTGCCTTACCTAAACTCATAAAACCCATCGATCATTGGTATGGAAGTCTTGCTGCCACCACCTGGTTAGTTCGTCCAGGAACGTTAGTTTGTGTTTGGAAAGTTAGAGGCGTCTAGAAGAGGGTAAATGAAACTGGATAGCAAGTGTGTAAGTGTAAAGAAATGACCGAACCAAGTTTCCAAGGTTAACACTGAAGTAGCGTGGTTTTTAATGTCCGAGGTGGAGTGCGCGTCGGCCCTGAGCCGATGGAAGATATAGATTTACGGGTTTTGAATATGCAAAGTAAAATCTAGAATTATAATTAAAAGAAATCAGACACTCGACGTCTTTTAACTTGCAAGGTTTTGAATCTTCCACATCTCATCTCCATAGCTCATTTATGCTACCATCATGGGAATTGACATACCATGGAAAATAACGTCTGCCTTCATCTCAAATCTCATCTTATTTATCATCTCATTTATCTTTATTCAAATTATTATTTTAAATGAACTGAAATCTTTAGGTTTTAAATATAACTTTTAGAGTATACTTGAGGGAGCACATATAGGGATACCTTAAACATTAAATTTGAAGTTACATTTATTACATATTACCACAGAACAAAAACGATAAAAGCTCACTTAAAGAAACGACAAGCGAACATGAAATAAAACAATAAATAAAACAAAACCAGTAAAATAACACTTGAAAACGAAACAATAAAAAGGAGCACATCGCCTTAATTAAGAAATGAAAATTTACAGAGATATTCCGTCTTACCGCCTTCAGCAAAACGCCCTTACAACCTAAACCACAAGAAAATACAAAAGAAAAATCTCCCTACATCCAACTGCCGGGTCACACGGCTGGGAGATGCTCTGCCTTGACCTGGCTTCCTGGGCTATATTTATTACCACCCTCCGCAACGAATATACAAAACGAAGGGACTCTGGGGTCAAAAAAGGTCAGAAGGACACCTTTCTCAATAGAGGGCGGTACCTCCTTCCTTCCCATTAAGTTAGTTTTACTTAAAAGATACCTGTAAAAAACCCTTCAAACAATTTAAAAAGGACGGAGTAGCTTTAAGACTAATATATTAGTAACACGAGAGGAAGGATACTGCCTTCCGAGGGACGGAATGTGCTCATTCTTATGAACACTAAAAAGAAAACGAGTAAAATTTATATAAAAAATATTTTAATTAAGAATCAATAAATCATAAAAGTAACATCAGCCAACACAAATAAAAATAATCTATTCCCGGCCTCCAGACACCTCACCGCGACCGGGACACCGAAATATATCGCGTGACCAGGGGTGACTGTTATTTCCGCCGGGTACTTTTTCCGTGGTGGGGCCGCTTCGACTTGTCCATCACTACGCTATAAATAATTTGGTAATACTTCTTGTTTTTTCATTTCTGATCACTTTATGCTGGCCATTTTGTCTACTTATTCTCGGTAGCATGCAGCCCGGAGTGGCGTGAAGCTGCACGGTTGGGCTTATTGTCGCTGACACAACAGGAACTGTCGATATCTCTTGATGTGACACTTCCGTAAGTGGGGAGTAGAACGAAAAAAAAGAAAAAAAACTTCCCTGGGGTGTTCCATGCTCTTCTGGGGGGAAGGTGAAGTGAAGAATAAGTCAAAGGGATTGGATAGCAAGAATGAAGAAAGCAAACGAATAAAGGGATAGTAGAACAGCTGTGGTCACAGCTCAGGGCTGCAGGGATGCTGCAAAGATCCTTTGATAATGCCTACATGGCACCACAAGGTATAATGACAGCATTATCCTCTACGATCGGAGAGGTTATAATGTTCATGATAAAAATGCGGTATTGCATTATTCCATCTTTCATAGAATGCACCTCAGGTTATCTGATTTGTGATTTGTCCTGCTCTGTCCATAAATACCGAGTGCCCACGGGGAGTGAGTGTGAAACTTCGCTATCCTTACTCATGTATGAGTAGGTAGGTAATGTCTATGGATGCTAGTAAGCGCCTAGTTGCTCACTCCTTTTAGTGGGTCGTTGTACGAGTGGTAGAGCGGCCTTCTTGCATTCACGTGCATTGGCGGCGAGGGATCGAATCCCGATCGGAGAGGTTATAATGTTCATGATAAAAATGCGGTATTGCATTATTCCATCTTTCATAGAATGCACCTCAGGTTATCTGATTTGTGATTTGTCCTGCTCTGTCCATAAATACCGAGTGCGAGTGCCCACGGGGAGTGAGTGTGAAACTTCGCTATCCTTACTCATGTATGAGTAGGTAGGTAATGTCTATGGATGCTAGTAAGCGCCTAGTTGCTCACTCCTTTTAGTGGGTCGTTGTACGAGTGGTAGAGCGGCCGTCTTGCATTCACGTGCATTGGCGGCGAGGGATCGAATCCCGATCGGAGAGGTTATAATGTTCATATATATATATATATATATATATATATATATATATATATATATATATATATATATATATATATATTAACAAGTAATGGACAATATGGCTCTTATTATCAGCTACTTAGGTTTCCTAAGGATCATTGTTACAACACTATAATCAATAATCTTAAGGCTAATAACCAAGAAGCCTAATGACTACTCCTGGCAACTCACCCAAGGTTCAAAAGTTTTTTCCTCTGAATTCTAATTGTTCTTTTACTAGTTTGAATCGAGCCTATTGTCTCGAAAGATATATGTTGGTGTTAAAGTGGCCATTGCACACAAAATGGATTAAAGCCAATCCAAAGGCAGTTTTTGCCTTATCTGGCAGCCGATTGTTTACCCTATTGATATCCTCTCGCGCCTAAAGGAATTATATATATATATATATATTATATATATATATATATATATATATATTATATATATATATGTATGTATGTATGTATGTATATATATATACATATATATAAACATATATGTACATATATATTTGCAGATATTTTACTGTGGTATTTGAATGTTACCCTTTGTTGTATCCAGTAATTCTGAACTGAATCCTACACATCCTTGTTGTATTCTATATGGAAAGAGACGTGTTTTTCTTCTGAAACTCTCGTTTCAAGCATGAAGAAAATCTTAAAATCATGAATTTCTACTGTATGGGATATTTGTTCGTTATGCTTGCTATATGCCATCCCTTGCATATGGAGTTCTTGAATCTGAGTAAATGTTCTTTGAAACAGGACTTAATCACTATTCTTTATTTTCCTAACTAACTGAAGGGCACATTCATACTACAGGTACAAGAATATCTAGGCCTTGTTTCAGCTCAAGGCGTTGAATGTCGTAAAGTTTGTATTATTTAAAAACAACGATTTTTTTCCTTTTTTTTCACGGAATTAGGTATTTTCTTTTTTCAAGATGGCTTTACCACGACAGAATGACAACAATTTCATGCCTCATCATATACTTTCAAAGTATAATGTTACTTGAAGTTTGTGGCATAGTATGAAGTGTCTACTAATAAAGTCATATTTTCTTTTTTGTCTGCATATGTGCATGTTTTTCTGTGTATCCATGTACGTACCTGTCAATCACGCCCCCCACCCCACCCATGCCCCCTCTTATCCTCTCCCTCTCTCTTTTCCACATTAGAGACGCAATTTGTATCGAGTAATTTGCCGTTATGGCGCGATAATTGCATCTAATTTAGACCTGAAGCTCTCTGCGTTATTTTATTATAAATCGAACGAGTGAAGTTGGTCGAAGAACTTGTAATGGCCGAGCCTTTCTCCCTCAGCGAGTAATGATGTTTTTTCTTCGCTGCCTGTCTGTCTACTTTTCTGTCTGGGTCTGTGTGAGTTTGTCTATCTATCTTTCTTTCTATAAATATTTTTTTTTCTTTCTATATATCTATCTACCTTTCTCCTTCTCTCTCGCCCCCCTGCCCCCCCCCCTCTCTCTCTCTCTCTGTTTCTTTTCCTGTGTGTGTGCGCGCGCGTCTGCGTCATTTATTGTAGCCACAACAGCTTGGAAAGTAATCAATTATTTAGCACAATGTTACTGCAATATCTCTTCACTTTCCTCATGAGTATCATTGTTCCTGTTGGGGGTGTGTTGCTTATTAAAATAATCATTACTATGTACAATTTAGTTTGTTTGTTTTATTGCGCAACAGTGATAACAGGAAAATGCACAGAAAAAGAAAAGTTGCTAAATACTGTATGGCATTATTGGAAACATCGGTTTTGATTGCGATAATGAACAGGTGCTTCCGGTTAGATTTACGGCTATTAATAACGCATGGAGGGCATTAGGCGGTTGGTTTCGGTTGCACGACTTTTAAAGATTTTCTACTTGATCTTTCGTTAATTTTAGTTCTGCTGCAATGGTAAGTTTGACATCCTTCTAGTAAGCTAATGCAATTTATCCTTCAGCGAAAATAAAATGCAGTAACACTTACTGATTTTGTCACTCTGCAATCGAATATGACCAATTTTGCTTTCAATTTAGTGTCAAAAG
>NW_020871922.1:237351-239851 GCF_003789085.1 Penaeus vannamei
GGTCGAGCCTAGCCCACCACGTGTGTGCCGGGCTCCCACACTTCCCTCTCCCCCTCTCAGGCCTTGTGTTGGCCCTCACAGCGTGCAGAATCACTACTCATCTCGACCCCTCTTCAAACACGGATCAAGGAGTCAAATATGGCCATGGAAGTTGGAATCCGCTAAGAAGTGTGTAACAACTCCTGCCGAAGCAAGTAACCCCGAAAACGGCATAGCGTCCAAGCATCCTCCTGATACTCGAACTATAGGCTGTGTCAAGGAGGTCTTGAGGCCCCGGAGAGTAGGAGGGCACGGTGGTGAGTATAACAGGATACGTTCTGAAGCCACCATTGGTGCATATCTTGGTTGTAGTAGCAAATGCGTAGGAGGGTTTCCGGCCAACATCACATGGTTGTGTATGTCAGCCCCTAGTCCGAGGAAAGCTTTCCTCTGATCCTCTGGAAAACGCCACGAAACAGTTAAGCACAGCTATAAGACTCCCTAATTTGGAAGGAAAGGAATTGGCCAAGGCGGTGACCAGCAGCAGCATAATAATATGATGATGAACCACAGAAACCATCATCAAAATAGGTGAGCGGCGGCTGCTTTGCCTCTTCCTACCTGCCTGCCTGCTCCACACACACACATATATGTATATATATATATATATATATATATATATATATATATATATATATATATATATATATATATATATATATATATATAGCGTGTGTGTATATATGGTCTTACCTATATGTACACATATATATGTATATATATATATATATATTATATATATATATAATATATATATATATATATATATATATATATATATATATATATATATATATATATATATATATATATATATATATATATATATTATATATGTATATATATATATATATATATATATATATATATATATATATATATATATATATATATATATACATGTATATACATAAACACACACACACACACACACACATATATATATGTGCGTGTGTGTGTGCGTATGATAATGATATATATATATATATATATATATATATTATATATATATATATATATATATATATATATATATATATATGTTTGTGTGTATATATATACATTTATATATGTATGTGTATATATAGGCATATATTGTTACGTAGCTTTCGTTCATTAACAATGACACCAGTTGTTGCAGAACAGGGCGCATAACAGAACCCAATCTATGTTGATATGATTTGGTGTCAAGTGACATAAAATATAAATATACTCTTGTTTCTTTTAATTCGAAGTTCATAGTCCACTCAGAAGTACGTATGTTCTTATATGCTGCTGTAATATTTCCTTAATCATTGATAATTATTTTTACTTCTGCTTGTTTCTTTTAATAGTAGTAATTTATATACTAGTAATTAGTAATTTATATACTAGTTCTCTTCAAGCCTTGTAATAATTACTAATTAATCATCACTCATTATGTTCCATGTGTTTATTTACTATGTTAAAATCATATTATTGTACACAACTTTATTATTTATCATTTTCTTTTGGTTTCCCCTTTTATAGTATTGTAGATTTTTAGTAATGTAAAGTAAGCATGTAAGGTAGGGAGTATAAAGCCACTTTATAATTCACTTATATTTTCACCAATCACCGGATAACAAAATGCACGAAAATCACTTCATCCACAAACATATATTCACTTCGACACACAAGAAATAATAATCATATAGAAATAAACCTATACTGTAATACAGGGTGTCAAATAAGGTTAACTTACAAATATTAACGTAAATTATCATAACCACAACCCGGCTCCGCCGACCACCGACCAGCCATATTCACCTCCTTCCACAAGTCCGTCCAGTGTCGTTCTACTCCCTCACTCCAGCTTTGCCACTACTACGGCACGTCTATTACGGCACATTTTCTGTGTTCAGCGTGATTACACAGAGTACGGGAATTTTAAGGGGAACAAAAATAATGATTTTTTTCCTTTAACAAGAAGCAACTTTTTCTGAGAAAGGTAATGGAAATAATTGCTTTACAATAATGTAAAAATTATGTACAGAGCATTAGTTTTATCTAATAAAAAACATTACATTGATTTATACGAAATACTGCTCCAAGGGAAACCCGCCACGTATTAATATCCTAAAGATAATTATTAAAATCTATATTCACGGAAGGCCTCTTTCGCCGGCGGATCAGCCTTCGGGAAGGACGTACCGTTATCCTTCAGGCAAGAATTCTTACGCCATATTGTTTTCTATAGACTTTATTCAGGTATGCTTTATTTCAGCGACTCAGGGATATATGCATTGGGTGTAGGCCACAGTGTATATCACTTTATGTTTATGAGAGGAAATATAAGAAAAAATATTTGAAACGTGTATATTATCGGTTATGTATCTGAACTTTAAAAAAACAATGTGTAAGTACATATCTATTGCTCATGCAGAAGGAGTGGCCAAACATAGCATAAGTCGAAGTGGCACCACATCACATGACACCAACC
>NW_020871922.1:251423-256423 GCF_003789085.1 Penaeus vannamei
AATAAAAAAGAATATACATAAAAAAGACAAAAAATAATAATAAACATAAAAAAGACAACAATAATAATAATAATAATAAACATACAAATGAGAATGAATATTAAAACTAAAAAACAACAACAACATACAAATGAGAAAGAATAAAAAAAAAAAAACATACAAATGAGAAAGAAATAATAACAAAAAAAAAAAAAAAACATGTACATATCCATTTCCCAAACCAGAACAAAGAAGAGTGAAACGCAGTGAAACAAATACAATATCTTTGGACACACGCTAAAGAAAGCGTTAAAGAATAAAAGACGAAAATAATGCCTCCTAGTTCTGAAATGTTTTAAGCTGATTGCCTGAGCAAGAGGCAGGCACTGTGCCATGTTCACTTAAGTGCCTGAGGTTGCACTCGCCGCCCGTCCGCTCGTTGCCTGGGAAAGTAGCTGCGCAAAGTCCGCCGTAAAACAATGATTTTTGGAAAGGGCTGGGCTGCTCTTAGGAATTTTGTGAGTGGGGGAGTTATATGTGTATGTATGTGTGTGCGTGTGTGTGTAGGTGTAATATATAGACATTTTATAAATATATATATATAATATATATATATATATATATATAATATATATATATATATATATATTATAATATATATATTATATATAGAGAGAGAGAGAGAGAGAGAGAGGAGAGAGAGAGAGAGAGAGAGAGAGAGAGAGAGAGAGAGAGAGAGAGAGAGAGAGAGAGACATAGATAGATAGATAGAATAGATGGATCAATAGAATAGATAGATACAAAGACAGATGTGAAGTTAGACAAATAGATAGATAGAATTTGCACACACACATACACACACACACACACACATACACACACACACACACACACACAGAAAGAGAGAGAAAGAGGGTGGGGGAGGGGAGGAGGAAGGTAAGGAAGGAAGAAGAGAGAGTGTGACAGACAGACAGACAGACAGTAAGAGAAACATACACTACGTACTTTGTACTACGTGTGTATGTGTGTGAAACAAGAGACACATACACAAAGAAAGAAAGATAAACATCAGATGCACACAAACGCACCATTTTTTCATACACATTATTGTTTGCTAAAGATTACAAGAAGCTTCACAATCATAACAATGTCATAGCGTTTTAGTCTGTCAAAACAATCTCCAAATATGTGACAGATCCCTTTTCTTCGGTTGAAACGAAAGGATTATTTAAATGAAGATTTCAGCCAAGTTCACATAATCTGTAGAAGTTACATAAGTATCGACTCAACCTGGCATTAAGAAAGGATGTTTTTTTTTTGATAGTTTATTTGTTCATTTATTTATTTATTCATTTATTTATTTATTTTTATTTTATTATTATTATTATTTTTTTTTTTTTTTTTTTTTGCGTAATTCTAAATAACGTCCAACATTTACCTGTTACTAATCCTATTCCATTTTTCTGATATATATTTCGATCTATTTCTATACAGTATTTGTTATTTTCTTCACCACTATGTTACTTCATCATAAGGCTGATAAGGTAAATAGAAATAGATAATTAATTAATCTTATCGGGAGACATTATCTTCACTAAAACCGGTTACTCTATCAGACGATAAATCATCAGAGAGGCGATGTAGAGATGACACAAGCGATCGCCATTAATCTTCTCTTGGGAAGTGAATAAAAGGGAGAGAGAAAAAAATCCTAACCATACTTTTTTCCAGGAAAATGTGTAACAAAAAAGAATTATTTTGTGGGCGGATTTTTTTTTATTGCAGAAATTTCATAATGAAACAAGAAAGTACGTAGTGTGTGTGTTCGCGTATGTGCGTGTGTTTATACCTATACACACACACACATACATACACGCAAATGTGTATACAACAATAGAATAGAACAAGAATATAGCTATAATATAGTAAAACAGTAAAAAGAACACCAGAACAAGAACAGAACAGAAGAGAACAAAACGTAACGTTCCCAAATTTGAAAACTTAAAACTTAAGCGATAGCTCAGCTGCACCAGAACAAAAATAGAACAACAGAACTGCAGAACAAATATGAGCAAGAATACTACAGAATAAAACTTATCAGAAAAAACGAAAACAACAACTGTACAACAGAACAAGACCAAAGCAACAGAACAAGACCAAAGCAACAGAACAAGCACAAATCAACAGCGAAACAGAACAACAAAAATAGCAGCATAACAGAACAAAACCAACATCTCAACAGAACATCAGTACTGCAAAACAGACCAAGAACACAACAACAACACAACAGAACAGACCAAGAACACAACAACACAACAGACCAGACAATGAACACAAACAATCAACAGAAAAGCAAGAACACAACAACAATCCAACAGAACACACAAGAACACAATAATCACAACAGAACAAGCCAAGAACACAACAATCCAACAGAACACACCAAGAACACAACACCACAGAACAGAACAGAGAACAGAACATCCACAGAATCACAACACCAGAAGACTAGCACTCATCATCTGATACCTCATTGTACCCCATCTTTATTCCATGATTTTAACACTGAAACCAATGCCAAAATCGCTATGGCTGTCGCTCTGCCTCCGTGTTCTTCTTCGGGAGGACCAGAAATTCCTTCGCTGAGAGTAAGGCGATTAACGAGGATTTCTGGCTGAAGAGAAATCTGCTGCGTGTATCTCAAATTGGTCTTTTCCGTTCTCTAGTTCTTTCCGTTTTCTTGTTTTGTTTGTTTGTTTTGTTTTCTTCTGTTTTTTTCTTATTTTTTATTTTTTCATTCTCTTTTCTATTTTGTATACAAAAGGGGGAGCTGAGAAAGAGAGAGGGAGGGAGAGACAGAAAGAGGGAGGGAGGTAGGTAGGGAGGGAGGGAGGGAGGGAGCAGAGAGAGAGAGAGAGAGTAGAGAGAGAGAGAGATGAGAGAGAGAGGAGAGAGAGAGAGAGAGAGAGAGAGAGAGAGCAGAAGAGAGAGAGAGAGAGAGCCAATGACTGAAACCGAATGCCAAATCGCCATGGCTGTCGCTCTGGCCTCCGTGTTCTTCTTCGGGAGGACCAGAAAATTTTCCTTTTTCGTTCTGGGAGTAAGCTGATTAAGACGAGAGGTTTTTCTGGCTGAGAGAAATCCTGCTGCGTGTGTATCCTCAAATTGGTTCTTTTTCGTTCTCTATAGTTCTCTTCGTTTTTGTTTTTGTTTTGTTTGTTTTTGTTTTGTTTTCTTTTTTTCTTTTTTTTCTTTCTTCTTTGATCTCTTCTCTTTTTTTGTATACAAAAGGGGGAGCTGAGAAAGAGAGAGGGAGGGAGAGACAGAAAGAGGAGGGAGGGAGGGAGAGGTGAGGGAGGGAGATGATGAGTTGAGCAGAGAGAGAGAGAGAGAGAGAGAGAGAGAGAGAGAGAGAGAGAGAGAGAGAGAGAGAGAGAGAGAGAGAGAGAGAGAGAGAGAGAGAGACGAGGAGAGAGGTAGGATAAGGGAGAAAGAAAGAAGAAAGTAAGAATAAGAGAGAGAGAGAGAGAGAGAAAGAAACAGACAGGACAGAACAGAAAGACAGACAGACAGAAAGACAGAAGGAGCAAGAGAGAGAGAAGAGAGAGAGGGAGAGATAATTACGAAAATGGATCGATGCCTAAGCAGTATGAATAAATTGCATGAGAACATAAAATAGGATTAGCCAAAGGTGCAAAGCGGACATAAGTCGATCATTCTTATTCATAGCAAGGTCACTGATAGATAGACGTGATTGCGTGATCTTTCTTTGATGTTTGTGCATGTGGGCGAGAGAGAGAGAGCGCGCGTGTATGTGCAAGTGTTTGTGTGTGTGTGTTTATGTGCGCGTGTATGTGCAAGTGTTTGTGTGTGTGTGTGTGAATGTGTGTGTTTGTATGTGTGTGTTTATGTGCAAGTGTTTTGTATGTATGTATTGTTTGTTTGTTTGCGTGTGTGCTTGTGTTTGTGTGTGTGTGTGTGCGTGTGTTTGTTTGTTTTCGTGTGTGTGTCTGTGTGTGTATGTGTGCGAGACGTGTGTATATGCAAAAAGAGAAAAATAAAATGAGTGAATTTGTATACATTCAAACACTTTCCTCACATGTTCTATACATACATTCACATACGAACACTTCCTTAATTACACTTCAAATATCAAAAAGACTTCAGATGATTGTATACAACCGCGCCTTAAATGTGAGTAAATTATTCATATGAATGTGTCGCTGAGAGTTCGTGTGAATGCCTACTCCAGTTTTTTTGAGTAAATGAATGAATGTACACTTTAATGAACGCGTCTGGCCGTTACGTTCAAGTATATTGCTAATTAGGTGTTGATGGTGAATGTGTGAATGTCTTTGTGATGATTATGATGTTTGTGGTGATGTTGGTAATGATTAAATTCGATGATGACGATGAAGTCGATGATAATGATATTGAATTTGAGATGGTGGTGATGATGACGATTATGCTATTAATAATGATAATGATAGCGATAATGTAATGATAGTATTAGTAAAAGTGAAGACCACAATGATGAGCAAAATAACAATCTCAAATCCTATCCTTACTCTTAATCAAAATAACAACAACAATAACACGATCACAATGATAATAACATACATAAAAAAAATCATGACTTTCCGAGATGACTTTCCCCCTGTCAAAGCAACTTCACATTTAACCGCCACATCATCTTCGTCCTTAAGAGGTCATTTGTCGCCCTCCAAGACAGATGGAAACGAGACAACGAACCACCTGGAAGCCTTTTGCGAAATGAACCACGATCTTAGTCGTAAATGTTCACTGATCACACGCAGACGGCGGCGCGGTGGGGTGGGTGAGCTTTTTTTTTTTTTTTTTTTTTTTTTTGTGATGTCTCCTCTTGTGTCAAAATCGGTGTTAATCTTGCTTTTTGTTCCGTGTTATGAGGAAGGATTGGGTCTTTTATCTGTTTTACTTTTTTTCTTAATTTATTTATGTTTTTATTATTTTTTCTCTCTTTTTCTCTGTCTCTTTCTCTC
>NW_020871922.1:264525-288701 GCF_003789085.1 Penaeus vannamei
AGTAAGCAATTGCATTTCAAATGATTCTCTCATCACCAACTTGCCAATCGTCGAATAATTATCATCACTAACCTGCCAACATCACATAATAATCATCATCAACCTGTCAATCATTAAATAATTATCATCACCAACCTGGCAACCCAGTTATCAGTTATCACCAAACATGTCAAGTGCGTGTTTGCTCCGATCAAAGAAAACGGGAGTCCCAGTCTCTTCTCGGGGGGGACTTATTTAATAGTTTTCAGAAGGAGGAGGAGACGGAGAAAGAAGAACAAGGAGAAGGAGAGGTAAAAGAAGGGAGAAGATGAGGGGGAGCTGAGAAAGGATTAGGAGAAAGAAGAACAGGGAGAAGGAGAAGGAGGAAGGGGAGGAGAAGAAGGAGATAGAACAACAAGAGAAAGAACAAGGAGAAGAGAAATAGAGGATGGAGAAATAGGAGAAGTAGATGAAGGAGGAAGAAAAAGAAGAACAAGGGAAAAGAGAAAAAAGGAGGTGGAGGAGAAAAAAGGGAAGGAGGAGAAGAAAGAGAAAAAGGAGGAGAAATAAAAAAAGGATAAAGAAAAATATCAGGAGACAAGGGAGGAGGCGAAGAAAAGAGTGGAAGAAAGAAGAAAAGTAGAAAAACAAGAAAGAAAGAAAGAACCAGAAGCTTTTACACAAATCTCACAACCCAAGAATTTGTCTCGAATACCTGAGTACCCAAATTCACAACATGGTTCACCTGTTTCATACTTCTCGCACCTTCCAAATGTTTCTCTGTCTCTCTCTCTCTCTCTCTCTTCTCTCTCTCTCTCTTCTCTCTCTTCTCTCTCTCTCTCTCTCTCTCTCTCTCTCTCTCTCTCTCTCTCTCTCTCTTACACAGACCAAACACATTTGCGACACTGCATTATTTTTCGCCAAATGCTTCAGATCACATAACAATACAAAATAACCGTTAAACATAGAGAATGGGAATTGTAATGGCTGTGGCGATAAGTAAATAAATAAGCAAATCAAAAAAGGACATCTCAAAAATATATACATACACTCATTCCCATGAACAAATAAACAAAGGACAACCCCCCGTCAAAAAATATTTTAAAAATAACAAACAAACAAAGGATAACGCTCCTCCAACAAAAAAACAATAACAATAATAACGCAAACAAACAGAGGACACCCCCTTAAAAAGAAAATAAAACGAAAAATAACACACCACAATTTCCCGCCAAAAAATTAAAAACAGGAAAACAAAAGACTCACGCAAACACCCCTCCCCCAAAAAAAAAAATTAATAAATAAAAAAAAAATAATAATAATAATGATAAAAACAATAATAATAACACAAACTAAGAACATCCCCCTCAAGAAGAAAAAAAGATTGAAAAAAGCGAAAAATAACAACCCACCACAATTTCCCGCCAAAAAATTCAAAACCACAAAAACAAGAGACTCACGGCAATCGCGCGGCTCGTCCGACGCATCCTGGCAGTCGGGGGGAGTAGTGCACACCAGTTCCGCGGGATGCACTTGAGCCCGTCCGCGCACTCGAACTCATCTGCTTGGCATATTTGTCCTGGAAAAGGAGGAAAAAAAAACTCGTGATTAAAATGGAAAAAGAGGGGGGGAATCGTGATTAGGATATAAAAGGAGGGAAAAGAGACTAATGATTAAGATGGGAAAAGTTGGGAAAAAATCGTCTGATGGAAAAAGAGGGGGAAAATCGTGATTAAGATAGAAAAAGAAGGGGGAAATATCATAAGATGGAAAAATAGGGAAAAACTCGTAAAATGGAAACAGAGGGGAAAAAACTCGTAATTAGGATGGAAAACGAGTGATTAAGATGGAAGCGATTGATGGTATGGGTGGTACGGGTATGGGAGGATATGGGTGGGTATGGGAGGATATGGGTGGTATGGGGATATGAGTGGGTATGGGGGATATGGTGGGTATGGTGGATATGGGTGGGTATGGGAGGATATGGGTGGGTATGGAGGATATGGATGGATATGAGTGGGAATAGGTGGGTATGGGAGGATATGGGTGTGTATGGGGGATATGGGTGAGTATGGGAGGATATGAGTGGGCATGGGAGGATATTGGGTGTGTATGGGAGGATATGGGTGTGTATGGGAGGATATGGGTGGGTATGGGAGGATATGAGGATGGGTGTATGGGAGGATATGGGTGTGTATGGGAGGATATGGGTTGTGTATGGGAGGATATGGGTGTGTATGGGAGGATATGGGGTGTATGGGAGGAATTGGGTATGGGATATGGGTGTGTAGGATATGGGTGTGTATGTATGGGTGTGTATGGGAGGATATGGGTGGTGTATGGGAGGATATGGGTGTGTATGGGAGGATATGGATGGATATGAGTGGGAATAGGTGGTATGGGAGGATATGGGGTGTGTATGGGAGGATATGGGTGGGTATGGGGGATATGAGTGGGCATGGGAGGATATGGATGGATATGAGTGGGAATAGGTGGGTATGGAGGATTGGGTGTGTATGGAGGATATGGGTGAGTATGGGAGGATATGAGTGGGCATGGAGGATATGGGTGTGTATGGGAGGATATGGGTGTGTATGGGAGGATATGGGTGGGTATGGGAGGATATGGGTGTGTATGGGAGGATATGGGTGTGTATGGGAGGATATGGTGTGTATGGGAGGATATGGGTGTGTATGGGAGTGATATGAGTGGGATGGGAGGATATGGATGGATATGAGTGGGAATAGTGGGTATGGGAGGATATGGGTGTGTATGGAGGATATGGGTGAGTATGTATGGTGTATATGGGAGGTATGGGTGGGGAGGATATGGTGGGTATGGAGGATATGGGTGGGTATGGGAGGATATTGGTGGGTATGGGGATATGAGTGGGAATGGGAGGATATGGATGGATATGAGTGGGAATAGGTGGGTATATGGGTGTGTAGGATATGGGAGGGATATGGGTGAGTATGGGGATATGGTGAGGATATGGGTGGTATGGGGGATATGGGTGAGTATGGGAGGATATGAGTGGGCATGGGAGGATATGGGTGTGTATGGGAGGATATGGGTGTGTATGGGAGGATATGGTGTGTATGGGAGGATATGGGTGTGTATGGGGAGGATATGGGTGTGTATGGGGAGGATATGGGTGTGTATGGGAGGATATGGGTGGGTATGGGAGGATATGAGTGGGCATGGAGGATATGATGGATATGAGTGGGAATAGGTGGGGTATGGGAGGATATGGGTGAGTATGGGAGGATATGAGTGGGCATGGGAGGATATGGGTGAGTATGGGTGGATATGAGTGGGTATGGGTGGGTAGGTGGATGTGCGTGTGTGTGCTGTGTACATACACGATATATATTTAATGAATACACATAAAACTGCATGAAAATCCTCTCATAAACATTTCGGTTGATAATTGACGTATAAATACATACACATACATAAATGAATGCATTTTGAGATAGAAAGATTGAGAGAGAGAGAGAGAGAGAGAGAGAGAAGAGAGAGAGAGAGAGGAGAGAAGAGAGAGAGAGAGAGAGAGAGAGAGAGAGAAAGAGAGAGAAAGAGAAGAGAAAGAGAAAGAGAGAGAGAGAGAGAGAGAGAGAGAGAGAGAGAGAGAGAGAGAGAGAGATAAAGAGAGATAAAGAGAGACAGAGACAACAACAAACAGAACCGAACAAAAACCACAAGAAAGGCAAATACCCCCAAAACAAACAAAATAAAACAAGAGAATATCAAGCCACACAAAAAAACAAAAGAATCAACACAAACAAAACAAACTAAGAGAAGATCAAACCACAAACAAACCCAAGAAAACATCAAACACACACACACAAAAAAAAAAAACCAAACCACACCCAAGGGAAGGACAGCATATCCTGCGCAGTAAACAAACCCCGCCAAGTCACACACGAGGAGGAGGAGGAGGAGGAGGAGGAGAGAGGGAGGAGGAGGAAGGGGGAGAAGGAGGGATGGAGGGAAGGAGGAGAGGAGAAGAGGAGGAGGAGGAGGAGGAGAGGAGGAGGAGGGAGAGAGAGAGGAGGAGGAGGAGAGAAAGAGAGGGAGGGAGGGAGAGAAAGAGAGGGGAGGAGGAAAGGAAAGGGAGGAGGAGGAGAAGAAGAGGAAGAGGAGGAGGAGAGGATGAAGAGGAGAGGAGGAGGAGAGGATGAAGAGGAGGAGGAGGAGGAGAGGATGAAGGAGGAGCACCGATTCCTACGTGCTATCAGTGCCGAGTGCCTCTGACTCAGCTGGCGAGGGTGGGGGGTAGGGGGGGGGGATCGGCGATGACTAAATTGACATGTGTGGATCCCCGTCACGTGTCGATCTATTTTTCTTTTCTTTTCTTTTCTTATTCTTTAGTTAGGGGAGAATAAATGGCGTAAAAAGATATGCTTTCCTGTAAATAAAGAACGATAGACGAAGAGAAATAAATAAATAAATAATTTTCTCTAGTGGGGGGCGAATAAATGGTGTAAAAAGATAGCTTTCCTGCAAATAAAGAAAGAAAAACGAGGTAAAATAAATAAATAAATATTTTTAGAGTGGGGGGGGGCGCAGACTCACGAATAAAAGGTGTATGGAAAAATAGCATCCATGTAAATAAAGAAGGATAGATGACATAAAAGATAATAAATGAATAAAAAGTATGTTTCGACTGCATCGTATTACTTGGATATTAATGCGAAAGATGGAGGATTAAGCAAAGATTCTCTTGACTTACAAATGAAGAAAATGAGAAAGAAAAGAAAAGAAAAATAAAGAAAAATAGAAAAAAGAAAAGAACAAAAGAAAAAAGATAGAAAAAAGAAAAATAGAAAAAAAGGAAAAAGAAGAAAAAAATACATATAAGGCCAAAAAAACAGTCTGACTTCGTATGCGCAGCCACGTACAGTCACCACTAAAACCTCGGGCACAGACCTCACTCTCCCGTTCCCCAGAAGCAGTGGAACCGAAAAAAAAACTACTTGAACATTCATTTCCCTCCGCAAGCATACTCGTAATCGCGTTCATTCGGGATTCACGAGTTCAGAACCACCGGGATTCATACGCCGCGACGATCCGTGTCGAGAATGAAGCTTCGAAACCCTTCGAACCCGAACAAAAAGCTTCACATCACTGGGTTCGAGACGGAATTCGAAACAGTTCTTCTTGCCTGTGACTGTATGTTGTTGTCGAACAGACTATGTTTTATATAGAGAGTAAATGCCTCTTTCTCTTTAGTTTAATTCTGTGCGCCTAGTTTAATTTTGGTAAATAAGGGATATAATAGGATAATATCTATTAATACATCAGCGAGAGTCACATCAATTTATTTCTCTTAAACTCCAAGTTGGTATGAAAGGCGGCACTGCAAAGTATTGTAAAATATTACAATGCTTATTAATATCCTCGTTGCTACCATTATTACTATCATCATTATAATTTTCATTTAAATACTCATCATCGTAATTATTATCACCATTACTGCAATCATTATATAATCATAATCTGAATAAAACCAATGCAGTGTACTTTCGATTCTTTCCAGATTTTTCTAAAGCATTCATTATCACATCGGCAACCTGACCTCATTTAACCTGTAACTAAAACAAAATCCAAAAGTACATTTTTATGCCCAATTGAAAAAACAAAAACAAAAACAACATACTACACGCACATTGGCCACAGTGCTATATTCAAGTTTCACATTTCTTCGAATAGGAAAACTCACACCAATTTTCATTACCGGAGTCTGTGAGAATATCTGAAAACCTAGCAAGTGGTAACACAGGTATATCCACATAATACCTGTTGCATTTTGCCCTGACTTGGCTTGAGCCTGTTTAGGTCTACCAACATGCGCAGATATCCACACAACGTATGAAGTGAAAATCAAGCCACACTTCCATTTGATATATCCATCTGTTTATCTTTCTATCTGATTATCTATACATCTATCTATCTACCTAATTATCTATCTAATCATATCTATCTATCTACCTATCTATCTATATATCTCTCTATCTAATTCTCTATACATCTATCTACCTAATTATCTATCTAATCATATCTACCTATCTATCTAATCAAAATAACAAATCCAAATATCATTTTTAATGTGATTCCCTAACTTCTCCCAAATAACAATTCTTCAATTCTCTATTCTACAACATATAAATTCTACAACCCACGCCACACGTCCTCATAACACATCAAACAACAGCCTAGAACCACACGCATCTCTTCAGCTGCTCCAAATGAGATAGACTGTAAATCGTCCCTCGGCCCTTTGTACCTCGAGAGAAGTGGCCTCAAGTGGAGTATCGCCAGCCACTTTAACTGTGCAATTTGGTTTGGTTTATCCTTTAATAACCCCCGTTTAATTGCACAGTCGCGGGACAACTTAATTACCCATTTAATGGCGGGTTAGTTTAGTCCTTTATAATCATGGCGCTGGCTAAATAACCCAATCTGGAGAAAATAAAAATTAACAAGTAATTCACTCGCAACAAATTGCTCTCCAAACTTCGTGTAATAATAATTAGACACTCAGGAACACCAGATAATATAATAAATAAATAAATAAATAGCAGTTCGTATCCCATGCTAAGTGGCCTCCTGAACGACAATATTTCAATCAGATAATAAAAACAAAAAATATATTGCTGTTCGTATGTCATGCTAAGTGGCCTCTTGAATGACAATATTTCCATCAGATAATAATAATAGTAATAAAAAAATTATATATCTATCTATATCTATCTAATCTAATCTGATATATATATATATTATATATATATAATATAATATATATATATATATATATATATATATATATATATATAGCTGTTCGTATCTCATGCTAAGTGGCCTCCTGAATGACATTTCCATCAGATAATAAAAATAAATAATAACAACAGCTGCTCGTATCTCATGCTAAGTGGCTTCCAGAACGACATTTCCATCAGATAATAAAACAAAAATTAAATAGCTGTTCGTATCTCATGCTAAGTGGCTTCCAGAACGACATTTCCATCAGATAATAAAAACAAAAATTAAATATCTCATGCTAAGTGGCTTCCAGAACGACATTTCCATCAGATAATAAAAACAAAAATTAAATAGCTGTTCGCATCTCATGCTAAGTGGCCTCCTGAATGACATTTCCAGATACCTCTCAGCTGTGCAACTGATCGTTTTATTACACTTATTACATTTCGCGCAACGTGAACTCTGGCGCACGAAGGCCGTAGACTTTCACCCGGAGAAGTGTGTGTGTGTGTGTGTATGTGGATGTATGTATGTGTATGTATGAATGTGTTTGTGTGTGGATGTATGTGTGTGTGTGTTATGTGTGTATGTTATGTATGTGTGTGTGTGTTATGAATGTGTGTGTGTTATGATGTGTGTGTTATGTATTGTGTGTTATGTATGTGTGTGTGTTGTTATGTAATGTGTGTGGTGTTATGAATGTGTGTGTCATGTATGTGGTATGTGTGTGTGTGTGTGTGTGTGTGTGTGTGTGTGGTGTGTGTGTGTGTGTGTGTGTGTGTGTGTGTGTGTGTGTTGTGTGTGTGTGTGTGAGAGAGAGAGAGAGGAGAGAGAGGAGAGAGAGAGAGAGAGAGAGAGAGAGAGAGAGAGAGAGAGAGAGAGAGAGAGAGAGAGAGAGAGAGAGAGAGAGAGAGAGAGAGAGAGAGAGAGAAGAGAGAAGAGAGAAGAGAGAGAGAGAGAGAGAGAGAGAGAGAGAGAGAGAGAAAGAAAAAGAGAGAGATAGAGACAAAGACAAAGAGAAAGAGAGAGACAGAGACAAACAGACAGAGAAAGGCAGACAGGGAAATCCCAATTCTCCGACCAACCAGGCCTGACCTCCACCCCACCCAGCTGACAGCCATCGCCCAGCCGTCTGCTTGTCCAAACACTCAATAAAAGATCGATGGCACCTTCCGAGACGGGCTCGAGACATCGCAACACCTCCATCAACATTTACAGCTGACATCAAGAGTCACAGCTGACCTCACGTGACGCGGCTGACATAACATCACGCTGACTCACTTGACATCAACAAACACTTGAATCATGACATGCAACACTGACATCATGCAACAACAAACACAGCTGACAGCACGTGCCGTTGCTGACAACAAACATAGCTGACATCACGCGACGCGGCTGACATCACGTGATCCAGCTGACATCAACAAACGACTTATCAGTGCTGACTTTTCCGAGAGAGTCAGACGACTCCAAAGACAATCGAATTCAATAAAAAAATTAATAACGTGATTGAAAAATATAGAGAAAGGAACAAGAAATCATCGCTAAAGGCCAGGACGAGAGTTGAAAAATCCTCCATTTTGGATAAAGAGGCTTCTGGGCGATTCAGTAATAATCATAAACACCAGCAAGAAAAAGAATAACAACAGCAAGAAAAGCAAAACAACAACAGAGCGACAGCATCAACAACAATGACAACGACAACAACAACAGCAACAACAACAACATCAACACACCAACAAACAACAACACACAACATCAACACAACATCAACAGAAACAATCAGCAGCAACATGACAACAACAACAATGACAAAACACGACAACAACAGTGACAGCAACATCATCATCAACGACAACACACGACAACAACAACACAACATCAGAAACAACAACAAGCATCAACAACATCAGCGCCAACATACAAACTTCTGTTTCTTATCATGAATCCCTCTACGAATTCGTGACAACTTTCATTATCGTCTCAACTAAAAATCATCGAAATTCTAATGACTAATCTCATTGTTAATCTTTTAAAAATATCATTTTTCCTAACTAAAGAAAACGCACTTCCATTCGTTAAAAAAGATAAACAAACAAGGCACAAACATTAAATAAACAAAAATAGATATATTACTTTCTCAATATCTCAGCTGAGTGCATGCATGTTGCAAGTTGCTAAAATTAGTAATCGACGTTCATGTAAACACGTCATCCTCGCTATAACGACCACCGCGCGTACTAATATTACACATCAGTCATCATCACCACATCACCATCATTCTAACAATCACCACCATCACCACCATGGCAATAAGTCATCATCACTATCGCATCATCACCATTCAAAAATAATTACACTACTTTGACAACCATCATGACCATCATCACATCATTCATCAAATCACCATTTTCTAAGTCAGCATCACAATCAACACAATCACCTCGCATCCATCACTACATCCTCACTCATCAAATGTCAATCAACGCAGTCACCACACATCATCATCACCCTTATCACAATCACATCCAGAATCACATCACCATCCTGAGAATCACATCACCATCCACTCATCACAACCCCACCATTCTCACCGTCAGCATCACAACCACGACAATCCCCCAATCCCCCACTATTCGCACAATCAACATCACACACATAATCCACACATTCATCACTTCCCCACTATTCTCACAATCATCACACCCACCACAATCACCACACATTCATCGCATCCCCACTATTCTCACAATCATTACACCCACCACAATCACCACATTCATCACATCACCACATTCATCACACCACCAACCACAAATCATCACACCACCCCACAATCATCACACCACACCACAATCATCACACCACCACCACAATCATCACACCACACCACAATCACACACACCACACACCACCATTCATCCACCACCCAATCATCACACCACACACATCACACTGACGCACTCTCCCCGATGGCGTGGCGACCCGAGAGGCAAAGACCATATAAGGAAACCTGGCCAAGCCCGACCGGGCAGGGAAACGATTATTCCAAAAAGGCTGAAAACACGGTGAAAATAATGAATAGGTGAATAAATCAATAAATGAGTAATTAAATAAGTAAATAAATAGATAAGTGATTACATACCTAAATAAAAATAGAGAAATTAATAGATAAATAAATAAAAAATAGGAGAGTAGGTGAACAGATAAATAAACATGTATACAAATAGATTAACAAACAAATATATTAAATAAAATAGACAAATAAGTAAATCTATAAACAAATAAATATATCAATAAGCAATTCTAAAAAGAAATAAACAATAAATGAATAAATAAGAGAAAAATAAACAGCAAAAAATACAAAAATGGGTTCACTTGAAAAGAAAAAAAAAAAAAGAAACAGCAAAACATTTTGAAAAAAAAGAAAGAAAACAGAAAACGAAAACGAAAAGAGAGGCTAAACAAAATAAACACATAAAAGAAAAAAAGTAGTAAAATAAAACTTATAAAGGGTAAAAAAGAAAAAAGTATCAGTAATACTCATTAATAGTTCCAAAATAGTCAATGAACTAACCACGCGAAGAAAAAAAATATATGTAGATATCCAAACACAAAAAAAAAAAAAAAAAAAAAAATAAAAAAGTAATAAAGTCACAAAGTAAACACGACAAAAAACTAACTAAACATTCTATTATCTGTTATATATCTGTCCCTTATCTATTATCTATAACATCGCTGTATCAGTCGAGCAAATCGAAGCAAGATATTAAAATAAGCCTATAAAGCAATATTAAGAAAATAAACACACGAACAATTGAAAGCTAAAACATTTTTTTTACGTTCAGTAGGCTTTTCCCGCCATTTTTCCGTCTTTTTCCCGCCATTTTCAAAAAAACGCGGGAAAGCGTCTTCCCTCCGAAGCGCAAACGGCAATTACTATGAGGCATTTTACCCGCCAATTGACACGCCGTGAAGGTGGGCGTCAAATTTCAACCCAGAGATGTGATATGATAATTAATCATCATCATTATCATTATCATTATGTCCATTCGCATTATCATTACACCTTCCGCCATCTTCCTCTATCTTGTATTTATTCTTATTCAACACAAACGTTCTCAGAACTTTTAGAAATAAAAGGATCTTTTTATAAATATATTCATATGCTTTGCAACCGAATACGCAAACTCTATGATCCTACGCCCCCCCCCCCCGCAACGTTCACTTGCATAAAAGATCCACTTCGACTTCCAAATTGTTGCAGAGACAAAGTCGAAAAGGTATGTATGTATGTATGTAAGCATGCCGTATGTATGTATGTATGTACGTATGTGTATATATATAATATATATATATATATATATATGTATATATATATATATATCTGTATGTACGCATGTATGAACGCATGTATGTACGTATGTATGTATATATGTATGCATGTATGTATGTACCAGCACAGGCGCGGGCAAGCTTTGATACATCATAATATACATAAATACACAAATGCGCTGAAAGTTTAGGCAATCACCATAATTTTTATCATACCAATCAAAAGGACAATAAATACGCATTCTTTTCCCTTCTCAAACATGGCTGGAGAAACCCTTAGAGTAAAGCAAGTTTCTCGATTTCCTTGAAGTAATGTATTCATAATCTGTATTCATTTAACATCTGTAGACACGCATGCATGTAAATACGCATGGGTGTGTATATATAATACGTTGTATATGTACGTATGCAAGTAAATATGTATGTGTGCAAACGCACGCAAGAACAAACACATGCACATGCATATGCATAAAACACACCCACACACAAACACACAAACATACGCAAACGCACACGCACACAAATAAAGAATAAAAAAATAAAAGAGTTAAATTTAACAAATTAATTAAAATCAAATACAAGAAAATCCATAAAAAATATAAATATAAAGAATAAAAATATTAAACAAAATAATAAAATAATATATTTTTTTTACAAAATACAAATTATAAAAGAAAAAATATATATACATATAGCACATACATTTGTGTGTGTGTGTGTGTGTGTGTGTGTGTGTGTGTGTGTGTGTGTGTGTGTGTGTGTGTGTGTGTGTGTGTGTGTGTGTGTGTGTGTGTGTGCTGCGTGTGCGTGTATTTGCGTATGCCCATGTTATGCATGTGTATGTATTTGCGTGAGCGTGTGTGTTTGTGTGCGTATGCGTGTATTCGTCTCCTATACGTGTGCTTATGCATGTGCGCGCGCTTTTGCGTGTACGTGTTAATCCGAGCGTATAATACATTATCTCAGATTCTCTCCCCCCCCCACCATTCCTATCGATCCCCCCCCCCCGCGCCGCCTCCAGTGTACCCGCGGGCGGGGCGCGGGACGAGCGACGGCCGGGCGCGGCGAAGGGGCAGCTCCGTGTCCACGTCGGTTGGTCGGGTGAAGTCGGGTCAGGTTGGGTGGGGAGTGTCCACGTCGGGCGGTCGGGTTTGGTCGGGCGGTGGCGAAGTATCCTCGTTGGGCGGGTGGGTGGTCGGGCGATCGGGTAAGTCGGGCGGGAGAGCGAAGTATCCACGTAGGGCGGTCGGTTGGTCGGCTAGGTCGGGTTAGGTTGAGTGGGCAGTATCCACGTAGGGCGGTCGGTTGGTCGGGCTAGGTCGGGCGGAATATCCACGTCGGTCGGTCAATTGATCGGGTTAAGTCGGGCGGAATATCCCCGTCGGGCCGGGGCGGTCGGTCGGGTTACGAAGTATCCTCGTTGGGCGGTGGGTGGTCGGGCGATCGGGTGAAGTCGGGCGGGAGAGCGAAGTATCCACGTAGGGCGGTCGGTTGGTCGGGCTAGGTCGGGCGGAATATCCCGTCGGGCGGGCGCGGTCGGTCGGGTTACGTCGGGCCGGGCGCGGTCGGGTCTCGGGTTCCTCCTCGCAGACCTCCACTTAACCCCGCTCCTTGTACCGTCTTGTCGCTTCTTAGCCGCGAGCCTCGAGGTCGGGCTCTTGGGCGGCCCTCTCGCTCTCTCTTCTCTTTCTCTCCTCTCTCACTCACTCACTTATCCTCTCTTCTCTCTCTCTCTCTCTTATTTATTTTCTTTTCTTTTCTCTCTCTCTTCTCTTCTCTCTTCTCTCTCTCTCTCTCTCTCTCTCTCTCTCTCTCTCTCTCTCTCTCTCTCTCTCCGAGAAAAGGAGAAAAACAGGAAAGCGAGAGAGAAAACGAAAAAAGAAAATGATAAAAAAGAAAAAGAAAGAAAAAAGAAAGAAAGGAGAGAGAGGGAGAGAGAGAGCGAGAGATAGATAGAGAGAGAGAGAGAGAGAGAGAGAGGAGAGGAGAGAGAGAGAGAGAGAGGAGAGGAGAGAGGAGAGAGGAGAGGAGAGAGGAGAGAGGAGAGAGGAGGAGAGGAGAGGAGAGGAGAGAGAGAGGGAGAGAGAGAGAGAGAGAGAGAGAGAGAGAGAGAGAGAGAGAGAGAGAGAGAGAGAGAGAGAGAGAGAGAGACAGACAGAGGTAGAGAGAGACACAGACAGACAGACAGAAAGAAAAAACGCAAAAAGACAGGAAACCCGGGAAACGAAAAAAAAAAATAATAATAAATAACAAAAAACAACAACAAACTAATGAAGACGTCCGGACCCACCCCAAGCCCCCCTCCCCCCCCCCCCTCCCCCCAGGTCCAAGCAAGCACATCAACGCACAATAAAGATACCGAAGCCGAGGAGGAGACGCGGGCGCGCATCTTTAACCGGATCTCGGACCCACGATGGAAGAGCGGGGCCGAAAGGGGGCCAAGAGAGAGACACTAAAGAGTTTAATGCTCTCTCTCTTCTCTTCTCTCTCTCTTTTTCTATCTTCCTCGTTTTCTTTCTCTCTCTCTCTCTCTGTCTCTTCTTTCTCCTTTTCTCTCTTTCTTTCTCTTTCTCTCTTTCTCTTTCTTTCTCTTTCTTTCTTTTCTTTCTTTCTTTCTTTCTTTCTTTCTCTCTTCTCTCTCTCTCTCTCTCTCTTCTCTCTCTCCTCTCTCTCTCTCTCTCCTCTCTGTGTTGTTGTGTGTGTGTGTGTGTGTGTGTGTGTGTGTGTGTGTGTGTGTGTGTGTGTGTGTGTGTGGTGTGTGTGTGTGTGTGTGTGTGTGTGTGTGTGTGTGTGTGTGTGTGTGTGTGTGTGTGTTCCTCTCTATCTTTCTCTCTCTCCTCGATCTCCTTGCTTCAGTCTCAAATTCTTTCTATTTCTCCCTCCCTTTCCTCTCTTCCTCCTCCTCCCTCCTCCTCCCTCCTCTCCTCCTCCTCCTCTCCCTCCTCCCCTCCCTCCCAACCTCCTCCTCTTCCTCTTCCTCCTCCCCCCCCCCATTTCCTCCTCCCTCCTACTTCTCCACCCTCCCCCTCCCACACACTCAAGCGTCAAATCCACTCACACGAAATCACAAAACAGACACAAAACAGACACGTAACAGACAAGACAGACAGACAGACAGACCGCATAAACCCCCTTCCTTAGTCACGTGACGGCCGCTGCGATCAAGTCTCTTAAGCAGGAAGGACATTTTTTTTCCAAGAAATAAACTCGTCCTCTTCAATGACCCGCCAAGTCAACGTGAGTAAACGTGAGTAAAACTTGAGTAAAACATGAGTAAAGTTGAGAGGACGTGAGAAAATTTGAGTTAGATTGAGAAAACTTGAGTACACGTGAATAACTTGAGTAAGAGTAAACTTGAGTAAAACGAGTAAAACGTGAGAAAATTTGAGTAAAACGTGAGTGAGTAAACATGAGTAAACATGAGTAAAACATGAGTAAACTTGAGTAAAACGACTAAAACATGAGTGAATTACGCAAACAGACGTAAGACTCGACTTCGTATGGGTAATATTAATGGGTAAACATAACTGTTATCTTTTTAATGGATAGTAAACATTGAGAGATTAGATGAATATAAAATTAGGTAAAATTAAGGTAGAACGGGTCTGCTGGATAAACATAAGTGTTTTTTCTACCCGGACTTGTAAACATTCGTAGAGAGAGTAAATAAAGAATTAAACAAACATGCACAAAGTATGTAATCTTCTGGAAACGTGTATAGACTATATAAACACAAATAAACATACATAAACACATACATAACCCAAGTAAAATGTAAGAAAATATATGCAAGTTAGATAACCTCACGTAAATGTATGTAAACTAAGTGAATTCAAGGAAACACATGCAACTAGATAAACGTAATACACACACACACACACACACACACACACACACACACACACACACACACACACACACACACACACACACACACACACGCACACACACACACACACACACACACACACACACACACACACACACACACACACACACACACACACACACGCACACACACACAACACACACACACACACACACACACACACACACACACGCACAACACACACACACACACACACACACACACGTGTATATGTAAACTAATAATAATGATGTTAATGATAGTGATGGTGATGGTAATGATGATTGATAATTGATGATGATGATAAAAATGATAATGATAATGATGTTAATGATAATAATAATAATAATAATAATGATAACAATGGTATGATAATAATCATGATAACGATAATGGCAAAGATAATAATGATGATAATAACTCTAGCGACGAAGACAACAATAAAGTTAATAACATTATCGATATCAAATTCCTACGGATGATAAAGAAAGCCCGAGAAACGTTTTTTCCCTTCGCTAGAGAAAAACGTTTACGGTTGATTCAAAAAACGTTTAAAATAGAACGTTTTACATTCCACGGGTCTCCATCAACACAGAAGGTAAGTAACAAAAAAAAGTTAAACACACAAACACAAAAGTCAAAAATAATGAATGAAAATAAGAATAAGTTAGAGTCCATAAAAAGAGTAAAAAAAGGAAAAAAGGGAAAAGTAAAAAAAAAAGTATATAAAAAGGAAAAGAAAAAAAATGATAAAGAAAAATAATAAAATAAAAAAATAAAGAATAAAGACATCTTTAAATGAAAACCAAATTAAAAAAAACTCGTCCGATGACAAAGACCCCAAAGACCCTCTTCTCTCCCTTTCAAAAAAATAATAAAATAAATAAAAAAAATAATAAATAAATAATGAATAAACAAATAAAAAAAACAAATAAATAAAATAAACAAACAAATAAAAACTCAAACAAGCCCAGGGCACTTTTAATCAAACGCCAGATGGGATGTCTTCGGGCGTGCGGGCGGCGAGGCGGGCGTGGGCGCCGTTATCTCGCGCTTCTGCTTCTCTCTCCCTCTCTCTTTCTTTCTCTTTTTCTTTCTCTCTGTCGCCTTTCTTTTCTGTGTTTGCGTCTGTCTCTCTATTTCTCTCTCTCTCTCTCCCTCTCTCTCTCCTCTCTCTCTCTCTCTCTCTCTCTCTCTCTCTCTCTCTCTCTCTCTCTCTCTCTCTCTCTCTCTCTCTCTCTTCCTCTTGCTCTCCTTTTCTTTCTCCACTTTATAAGGAGGAAAGAGATCGAGATAAAAGGAAATAGAGGGGTGAGGAGAGGGAGAGGGAGAGGAGAGAGAGAGAGAGAGAGAGGGAGAGGGAGAGGGAGAGGAGAGGAGGAGAGAGAGAGAGGGAGAGGGAGAGGGAGAGGGAGAGGGAGAGAGGGAGAGGAGGGAGAGGGAGAGGGAGAGAGGGAGAGGGAGAGGGAGAGAGAGAGAGAGAGAGAGAGAGAGAGAGAGAGAGAGAGGGAGAGAGAGAGAGAGAGAGAGAGAGAGAGAGAGAGAGAGAGAGAGAGAGAGAGAGAGAGAGGGAGAGAGAAGAAGGGAGGGAGAAGAAAGAAAGAAGAAGAAAGAAAGAAAGAAAAAAAAAGAAAAACAGAAACCGGAAAAAAAACTAAGCACCGAAATAGAAGGAGGAAAAGCGCAAGAAAAAACCCATTTACCCCGTTCAATGTCACACAAGCGCCCTTTTTATATGACATTCCTCGCGGGATAAACAGCGTACTCTACCTCCCCTCCCCCACTCCCCTTCTCCTCCCCCTCCTTCCCCTCTCCACTCTCTTCCCTCCCCTCTCTCACCCCTTCCTCCTTCCCCTCCTCCATCTTTCCCCTCTCACCCGCTTCCCCACTCTCCTCTCCCCTACCTCCCTCTCCTTCCCCAAGGGAAAGAGAGGGTTAGGGGGTTAGAGAGAGAGAGAGAGAGAGAGAGAGAGAGAGAGAGAGAGAGAGGAGAGAGAGAGAGAGAGAGAGAGAGAGAGAGAGGAGAGAGAGAGAGAAGAGAGAGAGAGAGAGAGAGAGAGAGAGAGAGAGAGAGAGGAGAGAGAGAGAGAGAGAGAGAGAGAGAGAGAGGGAGAGAGAGAGAGAGAGAGAGAGAGAGAGAGAGAGAGGAGAGAGAGAGAGAGAGAGAGAGAGAGAGAGAGAGAGAGAGAGAGAGAGAGAGAGAGAGAGAGAGAGAGAGAGAGAGAGAGAGAGAGAGAGAGAGAGAGAGAGAGACGAACAGAAAGAAGAAAAAGAAAGAAGAAAGAAAAATAGGAAGAGAAGAGAAAGAAAGTAAAATAGGAAAGAAAGAAAGAAAAAAAAACAAAGAGGAAAAAAGAAGAAGAAAAAAGACTAAAAGATAACAAGAGAGAAAGAATAAAAGAAAAGAAAAAAGAAAAGAAGAAACAAAAACGAAAAAGAAAGATAGAAAGAAGCCAAAAAATCTCGACCATGCTTTCCCTCCTTCCCAACCGCAATGGAGAGCGAGGGCCATCAGCTGAGCAACGCACTTAATCATTATCTTTTCCTCTCCAGTTCGTGGCCCTCGACTGACGGACGTGAGAGCAAGAAAATGCTTTCCCCCCCCTTTACTCATGCTTGATGCCCCCCCCAACCCTCCATTCTTCATGCCTCCCCGCCCTCACCCCTACCCTCCTGCGGTTCCTGCTTATAAATCTCCCTCTTCCCCTCCCCCTCTCCTTCCCTTCCTCCTTCCTTCCTCCTTCCTTCCTTCCTCCTTCCTTCCTTCCTTCCTTCCCTCTCTTCCCTCCCCTTCCTTAGAAAGAAAAATAGAAAGAGAGAAAGAGAAGAAAGAACGAAAGAGAAAAAAAAAGAAAGAAAGAGAATATACTAAAGATAGCAAGAGAGAAAGAATAAAAAAGAAGAAAAAAGAAAAGTGAGACAGAGAAAGAAAAGAAAAGAAAAGAAAGAAGAAAGCCAAAAAATCTCGACCATGCCTTCTCTCCTTCCAACCGCAATGGAGAGCGAGGGCCATCAGCTGAGCAACGCACTTAATCATTATCTTTTCCTCTCCAGTTCGTGGCCCTCGACTGACGGACGTGAGGAGCAAGAAAATGCTTCCCCCCCCCCCCTTTACTCATGCTTGATGCCCCCCCCTCCCAACCTCCTCCCCCGCCCTACCCTCCCTCCTGCGGTTCCTGCTTATAAACTCTCCCCCTCTTTCCTCCCTCCTCCTCCTTCCTTCCATCCTCCTCCTTCCTCCCTTCCCTTCCTTCCTTCCTTCCTTCCTCTCCTTCCTTCCTTCCTCCTTCCTTCCTTCCTTCCTCCTTCCTTCCTTCCTTCCTTCCTTCTTCCTCCTCCCTCCTTCCTTCTTAGAAGAAAAGAAAGAGAGAAAGAGAAAAAAAGAAGAAAGAGAAATATACTAAAAGATAGCAAGAGAGAAAGAATAAAAAAGAAAAAAAAACGAAAAAGTGAGACAGAGAAAGAAAAAGAAAAGAAAGAAAGAAAGAAAGCCAAAAAATCTCGACCATGCCTTTCTCTCCTTCCCAACCGCAATGGAGAGCGAGGGCCATCAGCTGAGCACGCACTTAATCATTATCTTTTCCTCTCCAGTTCGTGGCCCTCGACTGACGGACGTGAGGAGCAAGAAAATGCTTCCCCCCCCCGTTACTCATGCTGATGCCCCCCCCCCCCCTAACCCTCCATTTCATCATCCCCCCCCCGCCCTCACCCCTACCCTCCTGCGGTTATGCTTATAAATCTCCTCTCTTTCCCCTCCCTTCCCTTCCCTTCCTCCTCCCTTCCCTTCCTTCCTCCCTTCCCTTCCTCCCTTCCCTTCCTCCCTTCCCTTCCTCCCTTAGAAAGAAAAATAGAAAGAGAAAGAGAAAAAAACGAAAGAGAAAAAAAGAAAGAAAGAGAAATATACTAAAGATAGCAAGAGAGAAAGAATAAAAAAAAAAAAAAAGAAAAAAAGAAAAAAACGAAAAGAGAAAGAGAAAGAAAAAGAAAAGACAGAAAGAAAGCCAAAAAATCTCGACCATGCTTTCCCTCCTTCCCAACCGCAATGGAGAGCGAGGGCCATCAGCTGAGCAACGCACTTAATCATTATCTTTTCCTCTCCAGTTCGTGGCCCTCGACTGACGGACGTGAGGAGCAAGAAAATGCTTTCCCCCCACCCTTTACTCATGCTTGATGCCCCCCCCCAACCCTCCATTCTTCATGCCTCCCCGCCCTCCCCTACCCTCCTGCGGTTTATGCTTATAAATCTTTCCCTCTTTCCCCTCCCTCTCCTTCCTTCCCTCCCTTCCTTCCCCTTCCTTCCTTCCTTCTTCCCTCCTACTCCTCCTCTTTCCTCCTCAACTCTTCTTTCTTCCTTTTTCTTTCTTTCTTTCTTCCTTCTCCCACCTCTCTCCTCTTCCCTCTACACTCTACCACGCTCTATAGCTCTCCCCCCCCCCCTTTACGTCCAATGCTTGATACCCCCCTCCCCCCCCCCAAATGTTCCCCAAACTCGATACCAACACCTCTAAAAAAATAAATAAATAGAAAAGAATAATAAAAAGAGCATTGTGGCTGATGATGATGATGACCCCCAACTCGATACCCACCCCCTCCAGGAACCCAAAACTTGATACCACCCCCGACCTACGAGCACCTCAAGGATCATGCACTCCCCCCTCCCCTCTCCCGCTACCCCCTTCCCCTCCCCCCTCTCCCCCCACACCTTCCCCTTTCGCCCTCTCCCCGCTACTCCAACCCCCATCCCCTCTGCCCTGCCCGCTCCCCCCCCCTCCCCCCCCCCCCCCCCACCCACACCCCTTCCTCCCTCCCCGCTACCCCCCCTCCCTCTCGAGCCATGAAGCGCATACCCGCCTCTCGTCCGACTTTGCATTCAGATCGAGTTACTCATACATTCCGACACCCTTGCTTTTTAAATATCTTTTTAAATGCCAGGGGGGTTGGCCGGGGGGGCTCCTCCCCCTCCCCCCACCCCCATCCCCCCCTTCCCCTTCCCCCTCTATTATCGTTATCTCTGGCTCTGGGTGTCTGTTTGTTCTGTTTTTTTGTCTTTGTGTATCTCTCTCTCTCTCTCATTCTCATTCTCTGTCCCTCTCTCCCTCTCTCTCTCGTTCGCTCACTCACTAGCTTACTCATCAACTAATTCTCTCTTACCTCCCCTCCCTCTTTCTTCCCCTTCCCCTCCCTCTCTATTTCCTCCTCCCCCTTTATCTCCCTCTCTCTCCCTCCCCTTCTTCCTCCCTCTCTCTCCCTTCTTCCTCCCTCTCCTCTCTCCCCTACTCCCTCCCCCTTCCTCTTCCTTCTCTCTCTCCCTCCCTTCCTCTTCCTCTCCTCCCTCACTCCCCTTCCCCTTCCCTCTCCCTCTCCCCTCTCTCCCTCCCCTTCCTCCTCCCTCTCCCTCGATAAAACTAAAAGCAAAAAAATTGTCCTTATAATGTTGTAAAACTTGTGTTATAAATTATCATAATTTAGACATGTAACTGTTTGCATTAATGTTCTATTTTTTCCCTTATACTCATGTTTGTCCTAATTAATTTGCCTTTAAATCCCTTAAATTAAAGGGATATTAATTAATTGAAGGGATTTAAGGGGAAGGGAATCCATTGAAAGGATTTAAAGGGAAATTAATTAATTGAAGGAATTTAAAGAGAAGGGAATCCACTAAAAGGATTTAAAGGGAAATCAATTTATTGAAGGGATTTAAAGGGAAGGGGATCCATTGAAAGGATTTAAAGGGAAATTAATTAATTGAAGGGATTTAAAGGGAAATAAATAAATTGGAAGGAATATAGAGGATAGAAATTAACTGATTTGATCAAAGGGAAATTAATTAATTGAAGGAAATGTATAGGACAGAAAATACTTGAAAGGATTTAAAGAGAGATGAATTACTTGAAGGAAATATAAAGAATGAATATAAATGGAAAGGGTTTGATTAAAGGGAAAATGATTTGAGCGAAAGAAAGAAAAGAGGGGAATAATTTAATTGAAAATAATCAAATCCTTTCGATGACCTCCCATCCCTTGCGTGCACTGTCTCTCGGATCATGTCTGTTAGATAGCTCTGCCCGGCCTGCTCCGCCGCGACGCAATATGTGGTCACTTAGGCCTACAATTGCATAGCAGTATACCTCCGGCGAATGAACTGGTGAACTGGACTATGCTATTCTTATTCTCTCACTATCGGTACGTGTCTATGTGTCTATGTGTCTATATGTCTCTGTGTGTCTGTTTCTGTCTGTGTGTCTGTCTGTGTCTGTGTCTGTGTCTGTATCTGTGTCTGTGTCTGTGTCTGTCTCTCTCTCCACGCCCCTAAACTAGTCTCCTCATGACGTTCTCCCTCCCCCTCTACTCCCCTCCCCCCCTCCTCCCCTCTCCACATCCGGCCAACATTCCTCAAAAAAAAGGCAAAATAAATATCAATATAAGGAAAAAAAACAATAAAAAAAGAAAAGAAAAAGGGAAAAAATATCTAAAGACAATAAAAAATAAAATAGAGAAAATAAGATTTTTTTTTTAAATAAAAAAATAGAAATCTAAAAAACAAAACAAAAAGAGAAATAAATAAAAAAGAAAAGAAAATTTAAAAAAACAAAAAAAAGAAAAAAGAAAAAATCAAGACAAAAGAAGGAGCCAAGGAGCCGAGCCAAGGAGGTCTCTCGGCTGGACCTTCGCGCATTTNGAGAGTGTGAAAGCTTGAGAGGGTGAGAAGGAATGTGATGGAGAAAATTCTAGGGTGTGTAAATGTGCATTCAATCTTCTGCACATGATCATCTCCATGTGCATATGATATTTTGAGTTTGTAAACCTGGGTATGTTTGTCTTTTGTTTATTTTTGTGCATATGTTTGTATATGTATATAAGTTAGTTTGAAAAGTAAAAAAAAAAATGGTTATTGCCTCTGTGGCACAGATATTAACGACCTAGTCAAGAGTGCAAATAGTGCAGTAAAACTATCTTTAATTATAATTTGGCCTATTGTAGGAATTTTTAGATACATTTTGGTTGACAAGTCTGATTTAAGTAGTGTGGTCACATGATTTTTTTTTCTTTTAAGTAGCCTAATCCATTATTAGAAACCGTTTTTGATTATAGCTCCTTTTGTGAGATGTTCAAAACCAATATCCCTGATCAACAGAATTCCTGAAATGAGCAATATTCAATAAGCAGTGAGGTCTAAGAATTATATATAAAATTACTTTTATTAGTGGTTCTTGTTAATGTTCTAATGAAAGATAGTCAGATATAATGAAAAGCCTGTTTCAGGAATTGTTTACTCTGAAATTTCTCTTTGTTCTGCATTATATAGGAAGGTTATATGCAAACAAGTATAATACAATACAAGCTTGCTGTTAGCTTTAACCTCAATGAGCAAATGGTTCTGGTATTATGTTGTTGCCTGCTATGCTGTGGTAGGATCCTGAGGACTGCAAGGCAATAGGATTAGCGTTTGTTAGGTTGGCATTCAGATTGTTAGAATGATCCACAGGAATTGTTTAATATTCAAGGTTTGGAATTAGCAGGCTAGTTCTTGTGCTGTATATTTATGCTTCCCTTTTTGTGTATATAGGAAGTTTTGTCAATTAGTTTCTGGAGGAGCTTATTTTACATGTGAATTTCCTAAAGATACATGCACATGCATATACATGCGCACATGCACCAGCACATGCATATGCCTATGCAGACATTATCTCACTTTTAATTACCCCAATACCTAAATACAAGCACATGCATATTTTGAGACACACATGCATAGTTTTACGCAGATACATGCAAACTGGGGTTCCACAGGCTCTTCCTACATTCAAAGCAACACCTTCATTAACACCATATTCTTACATATGAAAGCCACATCAGAACCTGATATTTGGTATTTTGTTGTTAAATGGCGAATTTGGTTTTGCTTTTGTTCCTAGGCCCTCAGTTTCATTTGATGTATACCAATAATAATAAAGGTTAGGACTGTGCTCTAATGAGAAATATATTCTATTGGTAATGATAAAGATATATCCCATCTTAGAATTACAAAGCAGGTCCTCTAGTATGTAATAACATGCTCTCAACCCAAGGTAATTAGCTTTCATGTCAGGTTCTTAAAGTTAAGAGACGGGTGATAATATCTTGTTTAAAGGTAGTAACTTGTACCATTTAATGGCAAATTATCTACTAAAATTTTATGTACACCTTGATAGATTAACTAGTGGTTTTAACTCAATATTTTAAGAATATGTGTCAGTTGCTGAGAGAAATGGAGATCAAAGTACTTCATTTTATTAAGCAACCCTTTAATGCATGTGACTTGTGTTAGTATGTAATTTTTTCTTGAATGTTTGAGGTGTTTCCTTTAAGATGTGTAAGACCTTTATGCTAAGAACATACAGATTGTATAGATAGATAAGTTATAATAGTATGTGTACTGAAAGGGTTCAGTATGCAACAAATAAGGATCATGCAGGCTGACTTTCTTATTATTGATAGTTCACTGTTGTCCAAGTACAAACTTCCAATGATGTTAGATTTGAAGCCTTTCATTGAAATAATTGCTGCACACGACACAATGTTCTAAGTGCTTGTGTTGTTTTTTAGTCGTGATTCCAGTGGACTGTCGGGAAGATGTAAAATGTTAGATCATCTTGCTATCGATACCAGACAATCTGCATGCATAAAAAAAAAGTAGCAGATAGTTTGATGATGAGAATAAATTCTTAGATTCTTTGGTTTTTGTTTAGGAAGTGTCAAATTCTGTCTTCCTTTCAGGGAACACTCGAAGAGCATTTTTTTTTTTTTTTTTTTTTTTTTCAAGCTTATGCAGGATTTTCTGTTTAATGTTAGTGATTCCTTTTTTACGTTTTATCAATGAAAATGATATCAGGGCTAATATTATATGAATTACAGATGATGGTACAACTGTTTTATATATGTGATAGTGCCAAGGCTTGCTTTCAAGAGTGTTCGTTTGAATGCTAATTTTATCACTCAAGAATGCTGCCAGCTTAGTGTGAGAAAAAAAAAAGAATTACACATACACTTGCCTGCATGCATAAAACAAACAAACAAACACACACGCTCACTCATGCTCACCCCCCCCACACACACTTATGCTCTCACACACACATGCTCACACATACACACGCTCACATACACACATGCTTACACACACACATGTTTACACACACACATGTTCACACACACACAATGCTCACACACACACAATGCTCACACACACACA
>NW_020871922.1:290161-292661 GCF_003789085.1 Penaeus vannamei
ACCCAAACCCTGAAGACTGAACTGGAAAAAAGACCTGGGGGAAACTTTGGACTGAACTGGACTGACCATAACTGAAGACCTTGGAACCTGACTGAACTGACTGAACCTTTGGACTGGACTGAACTGACATGACCGAACCCAATCTCATCACTGGTTGTCTTTGAACTGAATTGGCTGCCACTGCCTGTTTGGGTTTGTAAGGAATACAAGACGGAACGAAGAAAGGGCAATGAGCGGAACGAGAGTGAAAGGAAGAGAGAGAGAGAGGAGAAGCGGGAGAGAGATGAGAGAGAGAGAGAAGAGAGAGAGAGAGAGGGAGGGAGGGAGGGAGGGAGGCGAACGGGAGGGAGGGAGAGAAGAGAGAAGAGAGAGAGAGAGAGAGAGAGAGAGAAAGAGAGAGAGAGAGAGAGGGAGAGAGGAGAGAAAAAGAAGAGAAGAGAGAAGAGAAGAGAAGAAGAAGAGAGAAGAAAGAAAGAAGAAGAAGAAAGAAAGAAAGAAAGAAAAGAAAAAAAGAAAGAAAGAAAGAAAGAAAGAAAAAAGAAAGAAAGAAGAAAGAAAGAAAGAAAGAAAGAAAGAAAGAAAGAAAGAAAAAGAAAGAGAGAGAGAAAAGAAAGAAGAGAGAGAAAGAAAGAAAGAAAGAAAGAGGAGAAAAGAAAGAAAGAAGAAAGAAAGAGAGAGAAAGAAAGAAAGAGAGACAGACGGACAGACAGACATAGACAGACAGACAAACAAACATAAACACACCATCAGACAGAAACAGAGATCTTCCACATCCACGCACACACACACTTACCAATACACACGCCCACACATAGGCCTACACAACAACCCTAAATACCTACGCACACCCACCCTTCGCCGGAGCCCAGAAAGCACACACAACCACACACAAGCACCCCAAGCACACGGAAGCCCCCAAGCACACGCAAGCACCACAGCACCACACAAGTCCCCAAGCACACGCAGCACCCCAAGCACACACGCACAAGCACCCCAAGCGCACACCACAAGCACACCCCAAGCCACACACAACAACACCCAAGCACACACAATCACCCCAAGCACACACAAGCACCCCAAGCACACACAATCACCCCAAGCACACACAAGCACACACAAGCACCCCAAGCACAACACAATTTCACCCCAATCACACACAATACCCCAAGCACACACACAATACCCCAAGCACACAAGCACACCCAAGCACACCCCAAGCACACACAAGTCCCCAAGCACACGGAAGAACCACAGCACACACCAAGTCCCCAAGCACACGCAACCCCACCTCTCCCAAGCCCACACAAGCACCCCAAGCACCGCAAGCACGCCCAAGCAAGGCAGCGGCAACGAGGCGAGGGACAAAGTGATGATGCAACAATCAAAGCGAGGGTGCGTGGGCGCAGTGAGAGAGCTCATGGGTGGTTGGAAGCGATGCAGTCAGACAGGGGGCAACTCACCGCACGGGGCCGCGCGCTCTCTCGCTCGCCCTCTTCTTCGTCTCTCTCTCGCTCGCTCGCTCGTCGCCTCTCCCTCCTCGCTCGCTCGTCTCTCCTCTCTCTCTCTCGCTTCTCGCTTCTCGCTCTGCTCTCTCGCTCTCTCGCTCTTCTCGCTCTCTCGCTACTCTCGCCTCCGCTCGCTCTTCTCGCTCTTCTCGCTCTCGCTCTCGTCTCTCGCTCGTGCTGCTCTCCCCGCTCTCGCTCTCGCTCTTCCTCTGTCTCTCTTCTCTCTCGTGCTCTCCGCCTCCCCCGTCTTCTCTCCCCCCCCGCTCTCGCTCTCGTCTCGCCTCTCGCTTCTCGCTCTGCGCTCTCTCTCGCTTGCCCTCTCTCTCTCTCTCTCTCTAGCTCGCTCTAGCTCGCTCGCTCTCTCTAGCTCGCTCGCTCTTCCTTTTCTAGGGCTTCCGGCTTTTTTCTTTTTCCCTTCCTCCTTTTCTCTCTCTCTCTCTCTCTCTCTCTCTCTCTCTCTCTCTCTCTCTCTCTTCTCTCTCTTCTCTCTCCTCTCTCTCTCTGTGCCCGCGTGTGTAGGCATGAGTGCTTCGCGTGCACTGGTGATTCCTGAAGCCTAATCCGCCCCATGATGAAAGCCTCCTGTTATTCCCCCGTCACGCCAGCGCCCCACGACCTCAGGTCACACTGATCCCATCCCAAGGCCTATGGCTTGGGTGGGGCGGTCTCCGCGTGTCGCTCGTGGTCTCCCCTCTGTTCTGTTCTGTCTATTTCTGTCTATGTCTGTCTGTCATCGTCCGTCAATCTATCTGTCCCCCTCCCCAACCACCCACCCACCACCCACCCCACCCATCCACCCATCCATCCATCCACCCACCCATCCACGCCACGCCACCCATCCACTCATCTACCAATCCCCACCCACCCATCCACCCACCCATCTCTCCACTCACCCATCTCTATATTCCATCCACCCACCATCCAATCCCATCCCACCCATCCACCCACCCACCTACCCACCACCATCCATCCATCCAACCCACCCACCCTCCATC
>NW_020871922.1:297661-300161 GCF_003789085.1 Penaeus vannamei
AGAGGAATGGAAGAAAGCAGGAGAGGGAAAGGAAAAGGCAGAAAAGAAAGGAGAAAGAGGGGAACGAAAAGGACTAAAAAGAGAATGAAGGGAAGGAAAAAGGAAAGGAAAAGAAGAACAGTTAAAAAAAAGGAGACAGGCAGAAAAGAAGAAAAAAGGAAAGGTTGAACATGAATAAAGGGAAAAGAAAAATGTGAGAAGAAAATCAGGAAAGAAACAAGATAAGAAGCAGAAGGAAGAAGAAAAAAGACTGATATAGCAAATAAAAAAGAAAAAGATAATCATAAAAAGTGACTTATGTAAGAGATGGCTCGATAGACAATAGTGAAGAGCAGACGAGAGGGGAAGAGCCAAGGATGACGGAAGATATATAAACGAAGAGAGATGAGAGAGAGAACCGGGATGCAGAAATAAGGATCAGGGAGGCGAAAGGAGAGGGATTGGGTGTAGAGAGAGATGAGAAGAGAAGAGAAGAGAAATAACGGAGAGAGAAGAGAAAAGAAGAAATAAACGGAAGCAAGACACACGCCCACGAGATAAAAGAATGAGAAATAACGGAGAAAGAGAAGCCACGAGAAAAGCAAGGTAGAAATAACAGAGAGTAGTAGAGAAGCAGAAATAACACGAGACGAGGTAAGATCGCACTGGAGGAAGGAGAGACAGAATGAAAAAATAACAATAGAAAATAACGGAGAGGAGAAGAAAAGACGGGAGAGAAATCAACCTGTGAGAGCGAAGAGAAGAGAAGAAAGAGAAGAGAAAAATTAAAAAAAAGAAGAAAAAGGAAAGCCAAGAGAAAAGAAGAGAAATACCAAAGACAGAGAAGAGAGAAAGAAGAGAAGAATAACAGAGAAACGAGAAGAGAAGTAGAAATAGCCAAAAGAAGAGAAGAGAAAAGAAGAGAAAATAACAAGAGAAGAGAGAAGAGAAGAAGAAATAAAACGAAGAAAGGGAGAGAAGAGAAGAGAAATAACGAAGAAGACAGCAAGAGAAAAAAAAAGAAAGAGAAATAACAGAAGAGAACCGAAAGAGAAAGAAATAACGAGAGGAGAAGAGAAAGAAAGGAGAACGAGAGAAATTAGAATCGCAAACGGAAGAAAGGAGAAGAGAAGAGAAAGAGAAAAAAGAAAGAAAGAAGAGAAATAAAGGAAGAAAAGGAAGAGAAAAAAGGAGAAAGAAGAGAAGAGAAGAGAAATAACAACGGAGAGATAAAGTTGCCAATTTATTGACACAATATAAAAGCTGGCACTTCACACCGCACAATGTCAACTGTGAGTAATAACCGGGAAGAAGGAGAGACAGGCAGACAAGAGGGACGAGATTTTTAAAGAGAAAACAGAATGAAGCGAATGCAAGAGGAGGAAAGAAGAGGAGAAAACGGAAAGAAAGGACTGAAGGGAAGGAGGTGCAAGAGAAGAGAAAAGAAAGAACGAAAAAAAAAAAGAAGAGAAGAAGAAAAGACAGTAAGAAGAAAAAGAGAAAAAAATAATTGAAGAGAAAAAAGAAAGGAGATAATCAGATAAGAAAGAAAAGAAGAAAAGGAGATGGATATAAAAAGAAAGAAAAAGCATAAAAAGAAGAAAGGAGAGAACATAATAAGAAATAGAAGAAAGAAAGACGCGCAGAAAACGAATGTTAACTAAGAAAGAATAAAGACATTACCAACGGTTCGCGGCGCTGACTTGTCTTTTTCCCTCCAGCGAGATGATGGCGTTCGGATATTCCCTGGCTTTTGGGAGCGGGCCAATTTCTGGCAGAATGCTGTCCTCTTTTTTGCTTTGTTCGCTTTTTATTTGCTGTTGCTTGTAACCTCATTTTTTCCTTGCTCTTTGTTCTTGTTCTCTGCTTCTTCTTCTTCTTCCTTTATCTTCTTCTATCTGCGATTCTCCACTTCTTNTTGTGGAGGTTAGAAGTTAAGGGATGATAGAAGGTGTGGGGTTTAGGTTAAAGGGGTTTATGAGAGGCAGTTTGGAGGTTTAGGTTAAGGTATTTTTAAGTGTGGGGTTTTAAGGTAAGAGGTTTTAAGAGTTTGGGGTTTAGGTTAAGGAAGGTTTGGTTTGTGTTTTATGTGGTTATGTATTAGAGAGAAGAAAGAGAAAGAAGAGAGGAGGTTTATTGTTGGAGGTAAAGAAGATTTTTTAAAAAAAAAAAAAAAAGAATGAAAACGTTTGGGTTTAGGTTAGAGGTTTTAAGTTTGGGGTTTATAGGTTAAGGGTTGTTATGTAAGTTTGGGAGTTTAGAGTTAAGGTTTTAAGTTTGGGGGTTTAGGTTATAGGTTATTAAGTATTGGGGTTTAGGTTAAGAGAGAGAGGAAGGTTTTAAGTTTGGGGTTTAGGGTGTAAGGGTTTTAAGTTTGGGTTTAAAGTTAAAGGAGTTGAAGTTATGAGGGTTTAGGTTAGAGTGTTTAAGAATTTGGGGTTTAGTTTAAGGTTCTAAGAAGGGATGGGAGGTTGTAAGGGTATAAGGATTTTAAGTTGTAGGGTTTAGGTTAAGGGGTTTG
>NW_020871922.1:305161-307661 GCF_003789085.1 Penaeus vannamei
GAGGGGTAGGGCAAGGGGGGGGGAGGGAAAAGGGCAGGGGGAGGGGAGGGTAGGACAGGGGGGGGGGGAGAAAAGGGCCCTCCTCCATCAAGTTATGTCTGCTCGGCCATCAGCTTTCAACTTTTTGTTTATTTATGTGAATATATCTGTTTTCTGTCTATCTGTATATCATTTATTTATTCTTATTCAGTTATCTATTATCCTTATCATCATTCTACCTTTTTTTGTGTGAATTTATCTATTTTCTATTTGTATATTATTTATTTACTCTTATTCAATTATCTGTTATCATTATCATCATTCTGCCTTTTAGTTATGTGAATTTATCTGTTTTCTGTAAATATGTATATTATTTATTCATTCTTGTTTATTCATTTATTGTCATTATCATTATTCTAACTTTTATTTGCACGAATTTATCTGTTTTCTGACTATCTGTATATCATTCATTTTTATATATTCATATATTGTCATTATCATCGTTCTACCATTTATTTATGTGAATTTATCTGTTTTCTATCTATTATATATCTATCATTTATCTATTCTTATTTTCTGTCTTACTGTATATCATTTATTTATTCTTACTTATCTATTTATTGTCATTATCATCATTCTACCTTTTATTTATGTGAATTTATCTGTATATCATTTATTTACTTTTATCTATCTATCTATTATCATTATCACCATTCTACCTTTTAATTATGTGAATTTATCTATTTTCTATCTATCTATATATCTATTATATATCTATTCTTATTTACTTGTTAACTTATTTATCATTATGATTATCTTACTTTCTCGTTTCTGTCTGTTTTGTTTGTATCACGGTTTTTTATTTATCTATTTTTTTTTTGTCTGTTTATCGATCTCTCACTTTTCTGTCTGTGTGTTTGTGTGTCTGCCTTTCGACTTCCTTTTGTCCCTTATTCTCGTTCTTTTTCTTGACTGTGTATGTCGGTCGCTCGTATTTGTCTGTGGCTAATTTTCGTTCGCTTTATTTCTTATCTCTTACGTTTTATGTTTTTCTCTTCTCCCTTTCTCTTTCTTTTCTCGCTCTCTCTCTCTTTCTGTTTCCTTTTCTCTCTTTCGTTCTTTCTGTTTCCTTTTCTCTCTTCTGTTCTCTCTTCTCTCAGTCTTCTCTCTCTCTCTCTCTCTCTCTCTCTCTCTCTCTCCTCCCTCTTCTCTCCCTCCTTCCTCTCTCCCCTTCTCCTTCCCTCCCTCTATCCCCCCCCTCCCACCCCCTTCCTCCTCCTCCCTCTCCCCCCTCCCGCCTCCTCTTCCTCCCTCCCTCCCTGTCGACGTATCCCAGATGGAAAGACAAGCGCGGGCATAAAAAGTGAAACAATGAAGTGAACCCGAAGCTCGCTAACGAGATAAGAGTGAGCGAAAGTGAAAACGGAGTCAAAAAAGAGAAAAAAAGGAAAAAAAAAGAAAAATCAGACCAAGGGTGAGAATCGTGAGCAAAGGAAACGGGTGAAGGTAAAAGAAGGAGAAGAGAAGAGAGAGAGAGAGAGAAGAGAGAGAGAGAAGAGAGAGAGAGAGAGAGAGAGAGAGAGAGAGAGAGAGAGAAGAGAGAGAGAGAGAGAGAGAGAGAGAGAGAGGGAGAGGGAGGGAGGGAGGGAGGGAGGAGGGAGGGAGAGAGAGAGAGAGAGAGAGAGAGAGAGAGAGAGAGAGAGAGAGAGAGAGAGAGAGAGAGAGAGAGAGAGAGGAGAGAGAGGAGAGAGAGAGAGAGAGAGAGAGAAAGAGGGAAAGAGAGACCAACAGACATAAGAGAAAGAGGCAAAGGAAAGAAAAAGAGAAAGAAGACACCAGCAAACAGAGAGACAGACGACAGACGAAACAGCAGAAACAGAGAAAGAGAGAGAAAAAAGAGGCACACACAACTTGAACCAGCATCACCACCCACCCCTCGCAACACCAAACTCGCACCTAATACCCACCCCTCTCACAACCATATCACCACCGGACACCATACCCCCCCTCCCTCCCAAAAAATCACCACAATCAACCATCACCATGAACCAAATACCAAAGGAAGCATCCCCAATACCCCCCACCCCTCCCCCAACCTTCCCAAAAGTCAAAACGACACAAATGAAGATACTAACGCACGGGGCCTCAGTGATCTATATATTTCGCTATTATTGTATATACATTTGCCTTAATCACTATATACCTTTTAATTATTCTTTCTTTTGCGTTCTGTTATTCCATTCTATGCTTTCGTAGTATTTTCTAATGCAATCTATACGTGTGTCCTCCTGGTAGCGCACGAGAGATAGGAATACAATGCGAAGAGACTGTAGTTTTCTTTTTGATGGGAATCTGATGGGAATAAGGTCACGTGAGAATCTCTCGTGACCTCGATTGAGTCGTTCTTATTATGCGCCAAATTCGGATTTTTTTTTTTCTGAAGAAGAGGACGCGGGAGAGGGAGGGGAGGGAAGGGAGGGAGGGAGGGAGGGAGGGAGGGAGGGAGGGAGGGGAGGGAGGG
>NW_020871922.1:312661-319181 GCF_003789085.1 Penaeus vannamei
TCAAGGAAGGGATAAGAATAAGACGAAACAATAAAATAAGATTACACAAGGAAATGTAAAAAAAAAAAAAAAAAAAAAAATCAAAGTAATCAAGAACATTTCTGGAGAAAGTGAGAAAGAGAGAGAGAGAGAGAGAGAGAGAGAGAGAGAGAGAGAGAGAGAGAGAGAGAGAGAGAGAGAGAGAGAGAGAGAGAGAGAGAGAGAGAGAGAGAGAGAGAGAGAGAGAGAGAAGAGAGAGAAGAGAGAGAGAGAGAGAGAAGAGAGAGAGGAGAGAGAGAGAGAGAGAGAGAGAGAGAGAGAGAGAGAGAGAGAGAAAGAAAGAGAGAGAGTTGTCCTTATTATTATCATTAATATTATACTAATCATGATTCTTATCATCATTATTGTCATTACTATTATCATCATTATCATCACTTTTATTTTTGTTTTTATCTTTATCATCATTACTATTACTGTCATTATCATCATCAGCATTAGTAATGATATCAGCATGCTTTTCATCATTAATATATATCATAGCGTAAACAGACGAAAATACTACCATTTAGTTATTTACTTCCGGTTATTTACATTCAATTGACGTGAAAAGTTATTTAAGTTATTTAAGTTATTTTACATTAAGTTATTTAAGTCATTTACATTTACTGGACATGAAAAGTTGTTTGTTATTTAGAAGTTATTTAAGTTATTTACATTTACTTGACGTGAAATACAACCTATCTGAAGACGTGAGTAGAACAGTTAGATTTTACTGGAATTATTATGAGTAATTCTATCATTATTCCGCTTATTATCATTGTTGTTATTACAATTATTATCATTGTTATCATCATCATCATCATTATTATTATTATTCTTTTTCTCTCGCTTCCTTTCTTCCCCAACTCTCTTTTTCTCTCTCTTCTCTGTTCCCTCTTTTCCCTCTGTTTCCCTCCCCTTCCTCTCTCTCTCTCTCCTCTTTCTCCTCTATCTTCTCTCTCTCTTTCTCACTCTCCCTCTACTCCTCCCCTCTCTCTCCTTTCCCTCCCTCCCTCCCTCCTCCTCCCCCTCCCACCTCCTCCTCTCCCTCTCTTTCTTTCTCTTTCTCTCTACCTCTTCTTAGCCTCTTAGGTCGCGACTCAAATTGGGTCGTCAAGCCATTCCAATTTTTCCCCAAAATTCAAAATGTTATGAAAGTAATGATCCTGTTTATGGAATACAATGTCATCAACATTTAAAGCTAAACAAGTCATATCGACATAGATAATTTAATTGAAGTAAAAAAACAAACTTTATTACATGCGCGTGTATTCTAGAAATTTAATCTTAAATAAAAGGGTGTTTATGAAGGCTTTTATGAGTCGCCATGATCAAACTGGACAGGAATTTGGGTCGAAGCCAAAAAAGTTTCAGGACCACAGCTCTGGAGTCTTTTAGAGCAGGGGTTCCCAATCTGGAGGCCATGGAGTAGGTTCACGGGTGCCATGGAACAATATGAAAATGATGACGTCGCATCTCTCTCTCTTCTCTCTTTCTTTCTTTCGCTTTCTTTTTTTTCTTTCTTCTTCTCTTTCTCTTCTCTCTCTTCTCTCTCTCTCTCTCTCTCTTCCTCTCCGCCCCCTCCCTCCCTCCTCCCCTCTCTCCCTCCTCCCTCTCCTCTCTCTCTCTCTCTCTCTCTCTCCTTCTCTTCTCTCTTCTCTCTCTCTCCCTCTCTCCTCAAACTCCAATCAAACTGAAAACAGTACCTAATCATCCCTAACGTACCAACAAACTGAAAACCCTCCATAAAGTATCCTTGTCCCTATACCTACTGACACCACTACTCCACTCATAACTAGCAAATAACTAAATCTGAAAAAATGAGTCTCTGAACTGGGCCATGAGGATTATTACACACTGATAGGGGGCCACATAATGAAAGAGCTCGGGAACGGTGAAAGAGAGAGAATAGATTAGATAGATAGATAGATAGATAGAGAGAGAGAGAGAGAGATGAGAGAGAGAGAGAGAGAGAGGGAGAGAGAGAGAGAGAGAGAGAGAGAGAGAGAGAGAGAGAGAGAGAGAGAGAGAGAGAGAGAGAGAGAGAGAGAGAGAGAGAGAGAAGAGAGAGAAAGAGAAAGAAGAGAGAAAGAAAGAGAAAGAGAAAGAGAAAACGAAGAGAAGAGAGAGAGAGAAAGAGAGAGAGAGAGAGAGAGAGAACCCCAAAGTCGTCTAGTACCCAACCGTGGCTCCTTTCTCGATTCGCGAGCAGGAAACCTCCAACGACCTACTGAAACCACCACAAACGAGGCACAACATAGCAAATGCACGAGCCACCGAAACGCAATGGGGAAGGAGAGACAAAGGGAAAGAGAAAGGCGGTAAGTGAAGCGGCTAGAGAAAATCGGGCAAGAGGAAAGCAGCAGGAGAAAATCGATAGAAGGAAATCGACGAGAGAAAAGCAGCAGAAGAAAATCAGAAAGCGAAAATCGGTAGAAAATTAGGAAGAGAAAATCGGGAAGAGAAAATCGGCAGGAGAAAATTAGGAAGAGAAAATCGGCAGGAGAAAATTAGGAAGAAAAAATCGGAAGGAGAAAATCAGGAAGAGAAAATCGAGCAAGAGAAAAAAATAAACAAAAAAAAAAATCAACAATAAATCGACAAAGAAAAACTCGACAACAGAAATCGGGCAAGAGAAAGGACAACCCCCCGCCCCCCCCCCCTCAAAGAAAAGCGTTCTCGTCTTGCGGTAAAGTAATCCACCCGCAGCCGCAGCTAATCCGCATTACACCGACCTCACCCCGCCGCTGCGACAACCCGAACCCGCTGAACAACTTAGCCAAAGATATATCCGCAGTCGGTCGTCATATCAAAAAAAAAAGAAAAAGAAAAAAAAACTATCTATAACTAAAAAAAAAGCCTGTACAAAAAAATACTAAATACTAATATCTAAACTAAAAACTACAAAAAATGTACAAAAAAAAAAAAAAAAAAAAAATCATGATGTGTTATGTTATGGGGGAGGGGAGGGGGGGGGTCGTCATACTCAAAAAAAAAAGAAAAAAAAAGTGGATATGTTTTGTTGGGGGGGAGGGGGAAGGGGGGAAGAGGGGCGGAGAGGGAGAGAGAAGAGAGAGAGAGAGAGAGAGAGAGAGAGAGAGAGAGAGAGAGAGAGAGAGAGAGAGAGAGAGAGAGAGAGAGAGAGAGAGAGAGAGAGAAAGAGAGAGAGAGAGGAGAGAGGCTTTCTTATCACTAAATCAGGTTTGTGTAAGAGAGAAGGAAAAAGGGGTTCAGTTTATGGAGTTATCAGTTGTTTTATTTATTCATTTTTTCTTCGGGATTTTGTTTATTAATGCTGATAATATTTATAATCACGGTTCATAGGAGTTTGTTGGTGAGAGATAGTCTTAATCTATTCAATATGAGGCGTGTTTATGATTTATCAACAATAAACACAGGAACACGTTGTAACTCCCAAATACAGGGAAAGATATAGAAGGAATAAATGAATGAGTGAGAGAGAAAGGAAGAGAGAGAGAGAGAGAGCGAGAGAGAGGGGGAGAGTGAGAAAGAGAAGAGAGAGAGAGAGAGAGAGAGAGAGAGAGAGAGAGAGAGAGAGAGAGAGAGAGAGAGAGAGAGAGAGAGAGAGAGAGAGAGAGAGAGAGAGAGGAGCGAGAGAGATAGAGAATAGAGAAGATAGATAGAGAGAGAGCGAGAGAGAGAGTGAAAGTGATAGTGAGAGAGATAGGGGATAGATAGATAATAGGGAGAGAGAGAGAGAGAGAGAGAGAGAGAGAGAGAGAGAGAGAGAGAGAGAGAGAGAGAGAGAGAGAGAGAGAGAGAGAGAGAGAGAGAGAGAGAGAGAGAGTGTAAGTGAAAGTGACGGAACGAAGGAAAGAGACAGAGAGAGAGAAGGACGGAAGAATAAAGAGATACATAAGCCTAACAATAATCCTCCCAGCATGCAGTTTTTTTCAAGTCAGAAAGAAGGAGGAGGGGGAGGAGTAAGAACAGCAGGAGGAGGAGGAGGAGGAAGAACAGTAGGAAGAGGAGGGAGAGAAGGAGGGAGACGAGAAGAGAGGGAGGTGGAGGGGGGGGGGGAGAAGGAGGAGAAGGAGAAAGAGGAAGAGGGGAGCAGCAGGAGGGAGGAGTAGGAGGAGGATGGGGAGGGAGGGGAGAAGAGGAGAAACAGGAGGAGGAGGAGAAGAGGGGGGGGAGGAAGAGGGGAGAGCAGGGGGGAGGAGCAGGAGGGGAGAGGAGAGGGACGAGGAAGAAGAGAAGGTGGAGAAAGAGAGGAGGAGGAGAGGGAGGAGGAGGAGAGGGAGGAGGAGTAGAGAGGAAGGGTAGAAGAGAGAGGAGGAGGAGGAGGAGGAAGGGTGAGGAGGAAGGGGGGAGAAGTAAAAGAAGAGGGGATGGAAGGGAGCAAGAGGAAGGAGGAGGAAGGAGGAAGAAGAATAGGGAAAGAAGTTAAGAGGTGAGGAGGAGGAGGAAGAAGAGGAGGAGGAGGGAGATAAGGAAGGAGGATATGGAGAAGAGGAGGAACTAATGGAAGAAGGAGGAGGAGGAGGAGGTGAGAAGAAGAAAAGAAAACACACATCACTCACACACACACACGCACACACACACACACAAACACACACACACACACACACAGACACATATTAGTATATATATAATATATATATAATATATATAATATATATTATATATATATATATATAAATAAATAATTATATATATATATATATATAATATATATATATTATATATATATTATATATATAATATATAAATATATAATATGATATATATCATATATTATATTGTCCTAAGGAAATCGATCTGAGATAACATGAGCACAAAAAGAAAAAAAATCTCACATTTACCGCTCACATTACGAGATAACTCACCCGGGAGGGAGGAAGGGAGATGGGGGGGGGGAGGGTGAGGGAGGAAAGAAGGGATGAGGGAGAAGAAATGAAAAAAATAAAGAAAAAAAAAAAGAAAAAAATATAAAGGGGCATCCCAGCGATGAAACGAAATGGGGGGGGAGGGGAGGGGGGACGTGGAGTGGGGGAGAGAGAGAGAAAGGGGATGGGCGTGGTAATAATACACGAGTATACAAAACGGGAATGGCATCAAAGAGGAGCTTGATAAAAGGGTAGGGAAGATACAGGTCATCTCTTGATTAGTAGTGGTAGAAAGAAATAGAGCGCGGTCGCTGATGATCAGTGCCGGAATTCCTGCATCAAAAGCTCCGTCCGATTCCTCTAGGGAAATTGAAGAGAACAGTGACCTTCTTCAGATGTGGATAAGGGGGGGGAGGGTGGAGGGATGACCGGGGAAGGGGAAGGGGGAAGGGTAAAGGAGTTAAGTAAGGTGGTGATAGGGGAGGACGAGGGGGTAGAGGGGTGGTGGGTAAGGGGTGGGAGGGGGGAGTGGTAAGGGGTAAGTAACTGTTCTTGGCTGAACTAGGGGATGTCTTCACCAGTCTCGCCATGACTCTTTAAATAGTCTTCTCTCGTCATCTCTCCTCGTCCTTCTCTCTCTTTTTCTGCCTCTCCTTTCCTGTTCTTCCCTTTCTCTCTGACTTTTTTTCCTTCCCTTCATTTTGTATCCCCCCTTATCCCCTCCCCCCTTTTTAAAAAACTCTTTTCCCTCTTCTCCTCTTCCCTCTCCCCTCTCTTCTTTTTTTTTTTCTTTTCTCTCCTTCCCCTCGCTCTCTATCGCCATTCCCTTTAACCTTGCCTTCCTTCTCCCTCTCTAATTTTCTATTCTATACCTCTATTTTTTCGCTTTTCTTTCCTTCTCTCTGTGCTTCTGCCTCTTCCCTCCTCTCTAACTTTCCCTTTTCTCCCTTTCCTTATGTGACTTTCTTTTATTTCCCTTTCTTCCTCTCCTTCTCTTACCCGTCTCTCTAACCGTTTCTTTTCTCTCCCTGCTCTTCCTCTGTCCGTACGTTTCTAGTCCGGTGACTTTTCTCCTTCGTTCACTCTATTTTTTTCCTCCTTCTCATTTCCTCTCCCTTTACTTTCTAAAAATCACTTCCTCTTCTTTACTCTTCTTGTTTTCTTACTGTCTTTCTTGTTTCTTCTTTTCTTTCTTCTCTTTCTTCTTTTTCTTTTCTTTTCTCTCTCTCTCTCTTTCTTTCTTGCTTTCTTCTCTCTTCTCTTTCTTTTTTCTTCTCCTTTCCTTTTTTCCTCTTTTTCTTCTTCTCTCTTCTTCTTCTCTCCTTTTCTTTCTCCTTTCTTCTCCTTTTCTTCTTTCTTCTCTTTCGTTCTGTCTCTCCTCTTCTCTCTTCTCCTTTCTCTCTTTTTCCTTCTTCTTTTTCTCCTTCTCTCTTCTTTCTTATTTTCCTTTCTTTTTCTTTTTTCCTTCTTCCCCTCTTTCTCTCTTTCTCTCCTTTTCCTTCTCTCTCTCTTTTCTTCTCTTCTCTCTTCTAGCTTCTTCTTTCTTCTTCTTTTCTTCCTCTTTTTCTCTGTCTTTCTCTCTTCTTCTTCTTTTTACTTTCTCTTTTTCTCTTCTTTTATTCTTCTTTCTTTCTTTTTTTCTGTCTTCCTGC
>NW_020871922.1:319499-331999 GCF_003789085.1 Penaeus vannamei
GAATCATGGAAAGAAATAAAAAAAAGAGGAAGGAAAATAAGAAAAGAAGAAGAAGAACGAAAGAGAAAGAGAAGAAAGAAGAATAAGAAAAAAAAGGAATAGACGAAGAGGAAGAAGAAAGAAAAAGAAGACGAAGAGAAAGAGAAATAAGAATAAGAAAATGAAGGAATAAACGAAGAAGAGGAAAGAAAAAAGAAGACAAGACAAAGAGAAAGAAGAATAAGAAAAAAATAGACAAAGAATACGAAGAAAAGAACGAAAAAAAGAGGAAGAAGAAAAAGGACTAATATATTATTATATATATAATATATATATTATATATATATATATATATATATATATATATATAATATATTATATAATATATATATATGGCAAGATTTTTAAATGAAAATGTCGATCTATCATCCTCTTTGTCCCAGAGTGGCTGGACGCTGGGATGGGTCGAGGAAAGATTAAATTATTAGTTTGTTTGCGTGTGTGTGTGGTGTGTGTGTGTGTGTGTTGTGTGTTGTGTGTGTGTGTGTGTGTGTGTGTGTGTGTGTGTCGTGTGCGTGTGCGTGTTGGCGTGTGCGTGTCGTGTGTGTGTGTGTTTGTGAGAGTGTCTGTGTATGTGTGTAGAGAGAGAGTTTGTCTGTGTTTATGTACGTCTGTCTGTCCGTTTTGTTTGTGTGTGTGTGCATGCGTGTGTGTCTATTTGATTGTTTCTGTGTGTGCAATTTGTTTGTTTGTTTGCTCGTGCGTGTGTCTGCGTGAGAGTGTTTGTTTTTGTGTGTTTGGGTCAGTTTTTTTGGTAATTGTTTGTTTGTACGAGTCTATTTGTTTTTGTATGCATGTTGTTTGAGTGTCTACCGTTTGCTTTTGTTATGTATCTATTTGTTTGTCTGTGTGCGTGTCATAAGTGAAATTGTAAATAAATTAAATATCCTTATTTCTCTCCCCCTCTCTTTCTCTCTTTTTCCCTGCTTCCCTTCCCTCCCACTCCCTCTTCCTTCCCTCCCTCCTCCTTCCCCCTTCCCTCTTTACCTCATCTCAATCTTTCATCCCTCCTCCTCCCCCCTCCTTCCCCCACCCCCTCCTTCCTCCCTCCCCTAGCAACACCCAAGCAGTCACGTTGCATGCAATAGAGTGCAATAGCTGAGACAATTATCATTATTTCCCGACGTCTCACAACCCTCACCCTCATACCTGGCGAAGGAAGCGACACCTCTCATGAAAACCTTTTCTCATTTACACCTTTTTATCTCTTCTTCTTGTGTTTGTATTTATTTTTTCCTTCGTTTAATTTCATCAGTATTGTATTCTCATTCTTTATCTGTTTGTTTTTATTTTTCTTGTGTGTTTCGTTTTCTATTTATTTCGCTGTTTTTATCTTTCTTTTTGTTTTTATTGTTTATTTATCTTTACTTTTTAGTATTTCCTCTTTCCTTGTACTGCCCCCTTTCTCGTTTTCTTATTTTGATTCTACGTTATTCCATTTCCACATTTCCATATCTATCTTTCCTCTCTATCTCTCTTCCTCTTATTCTTTCATTTCTTTTCCCCATTCTTTCCTTTCTATTCACGTATTCTCTCTCTCTCTCTCTTCCTCTTATTCTTTCATTTCTTTTTCCCATTCTTTCCCTTCTATTTATTTATCTATTTTCCTCAACATTTTTTTTCGTCTCTCTACTCCACCATTTCCGCAGATAAACTGGTTCTTAGTTTTTTTCTTTTTTTCTTTCAAATTACATATTTATATATTCCTTTTTTTTTTTTTTTTTTTTTTTTTTTACTGATCTGGTTGCATCTTCTTCTCGGAACAAGATGCATATGAATTCTATGAAACCTTGAACATTGTGTTTGAAATTCAGTAATTCGATATTTGTATATTTTTCATTATCCTCCTCATTATCCTCATAATCATCATCACCATCACCATTCAGGTAATATGGTATCATTGTCATAATCATTATGGTATCATTAACACACACTCATTATTACTACCATGATCATTATGCCCATTAATTTCTCTCATTATCATTAGTCACACGTACTTTTATCCTTACTATCATCTTCACTATCAACATCAATATTATCATTATTCTTATCATTAATATCATCGTCATTATTTTATTGAATTTATCGCTTATCATAATCATTACTTTCCATATTGCCTTTGTCAAACCAATAAGAGTCTCATGCTTATTACTACCGGTCGTCAGTGATGATGATGGCGATGATGATGATGATGATGATGATTGTGATGATAATGATTGGAGTACTCATCATGAATATGTACAAGTCCTACTACTTTATTTGTCGTCTTGTCTAAAACATGTTATTTACTTTGCTACTCCAGACCATTTTGCCTTCATACCTCGTCCAAAACATGTGGTGCTAACTCATAATCTGTCTCAAGCAAGAATGTTGCTCCTCTGTTACACTTACATTGCTACTCCATAACTTTTTCTGAAAAAAAAAACTATGATGTTAACTCATACCTAGTCCAAAATCCATGTTGCTACCTCATACCTTGTCTGTTACACTTTCATGTTGCCATCTACTACATATATATATTATCTAATAAACCCAAGTCGCTACCTCATACCTTGTCTAACATACCCATGTTGCTATCTTACACGCTTATGTTGCTCCCTCATACCTTCTCTAAAAACACATATGTTGCTACCACATACTTTCTCTAAAACACATATGTTGCTACCTCATACATTCTCTTCAAACACATGTTGCTACCTCATACCTTCTGCAAAAAAAAAAAAAAAAAAAAAAAAAAAAACATGTTGCTACCTCATACCTCCTCTAAAAACAACACATGCTACTACCACATACCACCTCCAAAACCCACATATGTTGCTACCACATACCACCTCCAACCCCCCCCCAACATATGTTGCTACCTCATCCCTTCTCTAAAAACACACACGTTGCCACCTCACATCTAACACCCACGTCAGACCCTCAGACCTCACTCCCTCTCCAGTAAAACCTCATTGACTCCTCATGCAACACAATCACACATATAAACCTGCTTATCAAATGCAAGTATACCTCTTTATTGCTCTCTCATCTCTGGTCTTCTCCTTAATGCGGTGTTGTTTAAAATGATAATAAAATTGCATTATTCTTTATCAGTCTCAATTATCGTCTATTTATCTGTCATTTATCTTTATTATGGTAATTGCAATGACAAATACCTTCGTCATTATTGCTTCTCTGCATAATGAATTTAATCTTTGTTGATAATAAGAAATAAATAGATAAATGAATAAGAAAAAGTCTAAAAAATATAGATAAATACTAGTAATAAAAATAAAAATGACGGAATTAAAGGAAATTACAAAGAAGGAAAATGAAAAAAGAAAGAAAGGGAAAAAGTGGATAAGTTAAGAAAAAGAAACAGAAATAGCAACAAAGAAAAAATAAAAATAAAAAAGAAACAGCAAACCCCTGAAGGAATAAAGAGGAAAAAATATGTCAAAGGACAAAATAAACAACAAAAGATAATGGAAAAAGAAAAAAAAAAAAAAAAGAGAAGAGAACAAAAAATGAAAAATATAATGGAATATAAGGAGAGAGAGAGAGAGAGAGAGAGAGAGAGAGAGAAGAGAGAGAGAGAGAGAGAGAGAGAGAGAGAGAGAGAGAGAGAGAGAGAGAGAGAGAGAGAGAGGAAGAAAGAAAGAGAGAGAATAATAATAAAATGAAAAATAAAATCATGTTCCAACTGGTCGACAAGGTAACAGCCCTGTCAAATGGGCAATAATCAGTTAACTGCCTTCTCCTTCTCCTCTTCTTCTAGTCTTTATCATTCTTCTTCTTCTCCCTCACCTTCCCTTCTCTTCCTCCCTTTCTTACTCCTTCTCCTCCTTTCTTTTCTGTTTTTTCTTTTCTTTCTTCTTCTTCTAATTCTCTTCTTCCTGTCCTCCTGCTCCTCTTACCTCGTCTTCCTCTTCCTTATTACTCTTCTTCCTCTTTCTTCCCCTCTACGTCCTGTTTCCTCCTTCCCCTTTTCTACCTCTCTTATATTCATCTTCACCATCTCCTCTTCCTCCTTCCCCACTCGCTTCCCTCTTTCTCTCTCTCTCTCCTTCCCTCCTCTCCACCTCGTTCTCTCTCTCTCTCCTTCCTCCCTACCCCTCTCTCTCTCTCCTTCCCTCCCCCTCCCTTCCATCTCTCTCTCCTTCTCCTCCCCCTCTATCTCTCTCTCCTTCCCTCCTCCCCCTCTTTCTCTCTCTCTCCCTTCCTCTCCTTCCTTCCCTCCCCCTCTTTCTCTCTCTCTCTCTCCTTCCCTCCCTCCCTCCTCTCTCTCTCTCTCTCTCTCTCTCCTTCCCTCCCTCCCTCCTCTCTCTCTCTCTCTCTCTCTTATTCCCCTCTTTCTCCTTCTGCTCCGTTTCCAATTTAACCTTCCTCCTCCTTCTACCTGCTAATACATTCTTATCGCGTTTGTAACTTGCCCAATCATTCCTTTTTTACGCAGAGAGGGGGGGCGAGGGGAGGAGGGGAGGGGAGGGGAGAGGGAGAGGGAGAGGGAGAGGGAGAGGGAGAGGAAGAGGAAGAGGAAGAGGGAGAGGGAGAGGGAGTGGGGTTGCATCCACGTGAGTTTTATTTTTTTATTATTATTATTATTTTCATCTTCGTTACTGTGGTTATATCTATATCTATCTCTGTCTGTCTGTCGATCTATCTATCTAATCTATCTGTATTAAGTTTTATTCAAATTTCAGATTCCTCCTATTCTGATTTTTTAATCTATTCATATCTTTACAATTATTTCATTACTCTACTTTTTATTTCTCGCTCCTTATATTCGCCCAAGTGACAATATATCCCTGTATATATATATATATATATATATATATATATATTATATATATATATATATATAAATGATTATTTCTCTTTTTTTCTGTATACATTTTATTAAAAATTAATTTCTCCTTTTTCTGTTTGTACCTTTTTTTTTCTTGTTTCTTTTTCTTTGATGACTTTCTCCTTTTTCTGTCTGCAAATTGTTTTTCTATTCCTTTTTCTTGTGAGTTTCTCCTTTTGTCTCTTATGTCTTCATCTCTTATGCATCTTTTATTTGTTCTTCCTTTTCGGATGAATTTCTTCCGTTTCTGTCTATATCCTTTATCTCTTCTTCCCTTTTCTTTCAAAATTTCTCCTTTTTCTGCTCCATCCTTTTCCTTTTTCTCTTCTTTAATGACTACACTTTTTTATCTATACCTTTGATCTCTTCTCTTTCTCCTTCTTTTTCTTTTTTATATATAAATCACACACACCGTATCCACATGACCTCCCTCCCTCCCCCCCTCCCCTCCTCTTCCCCTTCCCCCTCTCCCCACCATCCTCCACTCCCAATCCATCCCCCTTTTTCCTCCTCTCCCCCATCCATCCCTCCATCCACCCCCTCACCCTTCCCCCCTCCTTCCTCTTCCCTTCCCTTTCTCCCCCCCTCCCCTCACCCCTCCATCCTCCCCTCCTCCCTTCCCTCTCCCCTCCCCCCTCCATCTTCCCCTCCCTCCATCCCCCCCCCTCCCCTCTTTCCCAACAGGTTCTCCCAGTCATCTGCGTGTTGTACCATCTGCCTCCATGGACCATTATCCTTCTTTTTTTTTCTTCTTCTTCTTCCTTTTCTTTGTCTTCTTGTTGGTGGTGTTCGTCTTCTTCATGTTCTTCTTTCGTGTCATTATTATTGTTGGTGTTCTTCATCCTCCTCTTCTTTTTTTTCCTTCCTTTTCCTTTCTACTTCTCCTCCTCCTCCTCCTTCTTCTTCTTCTTCGACTTCTTCTCCTCCTTTCCCTCTTCTTCTTCTACTCCTCCTTTCCCCCTTCTACTTCTACTTCTCCTTTCTCCCTTTTTTTCTTCTTCTCCTCTTCCTTTCTCCCATCTACTTCTCCCTCTCTTTCTTCTTCTCTTTCTCCTACTCTCCTTTCCCCCTTTTTTATCATTCTTCTTCTTCCCCCCCATTTTTTCTCTTTCTCCTCCTCCTTCTTCTTCTTCCCCTCCTCCCCTTTTCTCCTCCTCCTCCTTCTTCTTCCTCCAATTAACGAAGGTTTGCAGTTCCCCCGGTTTTTATTACTTATTTTAGCTGATGAATTACCTTGTCGGGAAAGGATAATGCTTTGGACTTTTTATGTCTTCGAGTTGGACGTGCGCGCTCTCGTGTATGTGGGCGTGTATGCATATGTATGTGTGTGTGTGTGTGTGTGTGTGTGTGTGTGTGTGTGTGTGTGTGTGTTGTGTGTGTGTGTGTGTTTGTGTGTGTGTATTTATATATTTATGTGTGTGTGTGTGTGTGTGTGTGTGTGTGTGGTGTGTGTGTGTGGTGTGTGGTGTGTGTGTGTGTGTGTCCGTGTGTGTGTGTATTTATATATTTATGTGTGTGTGTGTGTGTGTGTGTGTGTGTGTGTGTGTGTGTGTGTGTGTGTTTATATATTTGTGTGTGTGTGTGTGTGTGAGTGTACTCATATATATGCGTACACACAGACATATGTGTGAGTGTGTGATACGCACATGATGTATTTCCACATGAACTGTACAGAGCACATATACACATAAAGACATCCATATATAAACAGATATATACATATACACAAAGACAGAGAAATTAATAAAAACAAACAGACAAAAAAGTCAAAACAAATAAACATCATTTTTATAGACCCCCCCTTTCCTCACCAAAATATAAGGAACTTTACAACTAGATTACAACAGATAGTATATATAGAATACATATATATATATATAATATATATATATATATATATATAATATATATATAATATAGATAGTATATATATAATGTATATATAAAAAGAAATGGAAGAAGGAGAAAGAGAAGATGTCAAAGGTATAGATAAAAAAGCAAATTTATTAAAAAGCGAAGGAGAAAAGGTATAGATAGAAAAAAAGATGGTCATTAGAATAAGGAGAAGAGAAGGATGGAGGCAGAAAAAGGAGAATTTTTTCTTTCAAAATCTCTCCTTTTTCTGCCTCCATCCTTTTCTTCTTCTCCTCTTTCTAATGACTTCATCTTTTTATTTCTACCTCTACCTTTTCTCCTTCGCTTCTTAATGAATTCACTTTATTTTTATCTATACCTTTGATCTCTTCTCTTTCTCTTTTAATGAATTCACTCTTTATCTATACCTTTGATCTCTTCTCTTTCTCTTTTAATGAATTCACTCTTTATCTATACCTTTGATCTCTTCTCTTTCTCCTTCTTCCATTCCTCTTTATATATACCTTTGATCTCTTCTCTTTCTCCTTCTTCCATTCCTCTTTATATATACCTTTGATCTCTTCTCTTTCTCCTTCTTCCATTCCTCTTTATATATACTTTGATCTCTTCTCTTTCTCTTTTAATGAATTCACTCTTTATCTATACCTTTGATCTCTTCTCTTTCTCCTTCTTCCATTTCTCTTTATATATACCTTTGATCTCTTCTCTTTCTCCTTCTTCCATTCCTCTTTATATATACCTTTGATCTCTTCTCTTTCTCCTTCTTCCATTCCTCTTTATATATACCTTTGATCACTTCTCTTTCTCCTTCTTCCATTCCTCTTTATATATACCTTTGATCTCTTCTCTTTCTCCTTCTTCCATTCCTCTTTATATACACAAACCACACACACCGTATCCACACGACCTTCCTCCCAGCCGCTCGCCTCTCGCGTCCCAGTAGCACAAGTAGTAGCTCCTTGGACACCGTCTTGGCTCCTTCATCCTTGAAGGTTTCCACTCGACCGCCTCCCTTCCCGACCCTCGCCTGTGGTGTGGCCGCGTTCTTTGAGATTCTTTCTTGTCTCGTGTTTATTCTTTTCCCCCCTCCTTCTTTTCTTCGTCTTCTTCTTTATCTTTCGTCTCCTCCTTCTCCTTCGTCTTCTTCTTCTCTTTATATCTCTCCTCCTTCTACTTTCTTTCTCTTAGTCTATCTTCTTCTTCGTCTCTTCTTCTACTTTGTTTCTCTTAGTCTAAATTCTTCTTCTTCTCCTTCTTCTCTTTCTTCTTCTCTTCTACTTTGTTTCTCTTAGTCTATCTTCCTGTCTCTATCTGCTTGTATTTCTGTGCGGGCCTGTCTGTCTTTCTCTCTCTCCCTCTTCTCTTTGTGTCTCTTCTTCCTTACTTCCTGTTTGTCTGTCTTCCCCACTCATTCTCCCTCTCCCTCCCTCCCCCTTTCTCTCATTCTTCTCCGTCCCACTTTCTCATTATCCCTACTTCAATTTCCCTCTCCATCCTATTTTATCTCTAATTCTCCCTCTCCCTTCCTCCCACTACCCCTTCCTCTTTCATTCTCCCTCCCTCCCCTTTCTCTCTCTCTCATTCTCCCTCCCTCCCCCTCTTTCTCTCATTCTCCCTCCCTCCCTCTTTTTTCTCTCTCTCATTCTCCCTCCCTCCCCTTTCTCTCTCATTCTCCCTCCCTCCCTCCCCCTCTCTCTCTCATTCTCCCTCCCTCCCCCCTCTCTCTCTCTCATTCTCCCTCCCTCCCTCCCCCACTCTCTCTCTCATTCTCCCTCCCTCCCCCTCTCTCTCTTCATTCTCCCTCCCTCCCCCTTTCTCTCTCTCTCATTCTCCCTCCCTCTCTCCCTCTCATCCTCCTCCTTCCTCCCTCCTCCCTTACCCTCTACATCACGTTCTCTATGCACCTCATTAAACCTTCCAACCAAAACCACCGCATTCTGGAGTACCGCCTAGTCACTATATTTCACCATACTCTCCCGTGTGCGTCTTTTTATAGCACCATAAAACGCCACACTAAATCCAGCAATTTGCAAAGATTCCATCCCCCCCCGCCCCCGTTCCCCTTACATGCTATTGGGGGCGTCGGTCACTATACTACAGTGGTCGAGTCGGTCACTATACTTACAGTGCCCGAGTCGGTCACTATACTTACAGCGTCCGAGTCGGTCACTATACTTACAGTGTCCGAGTCGGTCACTATACTTACAGTGTCCGAGTCGGTCACTATACTTACAGTGTCCGAGTCGGTCACTATACTTACAGCGTCCGAGTCGGTCACTATACTTACAGTGTCCGAGTCTCCATACTTCACTCTCATCGCCTCTGCCCTGAGGTTGGGTTCAAGAGGGGGGGAGGGGTGGGGGGGTGTATGCAGATCAGGAAACGCAAAATGAACTGCAGTTTATATATGTATATGTATGTGTGTCTGTTGGTATGCATGTATGTATGTACGTCAGTATGTATGTATACATGGATATATGTATCATTATATCTATATGTGCGTCATTCTGCAGTTATATATGGATTTATGTATGTGTCTGTTGGTATGCACGTATGTATGTATACATGGATGTATGTATCAATATATTTATCTGTGCGTCATTCTATCTATGTCTATATTCGCTATAAATAGAGAGAGAAAGAGAAAGAGAGAAATAGAAGAGAGAGAGAGAGAGAGAGAGAGAGAGAGAGAGAAAGAGAAAGAGAAAGAGAGAAGAGAGAGAGAGAGAGAGAGAGAGAGAGAGAGAGAGAGAGAGAGAGAAAGAGAAAGAGAAAGAGAAAGAGAAAAGAGAAAGAGAAAGAGAAAGAGAAAAGAGAAAGAGAAAGAGAAAGAGAAAGAGAAAGAGAAAGAGAAAGAAGAAGAGAAAGAGAAAGAGAAAAGAGAAAAGAGAAAAGAGAAAAGAGAAAGAGAAAGAGAAAGAAAAAAGAAATACCGAGAACGAGAACGAGAAAACGAGAACGAGAAGAAAAAGAAGACCAACCTACAACCCCTTCTCTCTATGTTCCCTATCCATCCTCTCCCCTTCCCCTCCCTACATCCCTCCATCCCTCCCCCTCCCTCCGTCCTCCCCCTACCTCCCTAACTCCCTACCTCCCCTCCCTACGACCACCGCCCCATCTCCGAGGGCCAACGTGGCATCCTGCACGTCCTCCCATTTGGGCAAAGTGACCCCCTGAAGAAGGCCTAACGACGAACGGGACGCCGACCATCTTCTATGGGTGTCGTATTTATTTATTTCTTTATTTATTTATTTAATTATTTTATTATCTTATTTATTTCTTTATTTTAACCTATTCATTTATCTTTTTTTAATTTACTTAATTTATTTATTTCATTATTTTATATATTTTTTTTATTTCTTTATTTATTTTTCTTTTTATAATATAGGGTTATGACAGGATATGCAATTCGTTAATACATATGTTTAATATGATTTGCGATTCGTTTATATATATATATATATATATATATATATATATATATATATATATAATATATATGTGTGTGTGTGTGTGTGTGTGTGTGTGTGTGTGTGTGTGTGTGTGTGTGTGTGTGTGTGTGTGTATATATATATATATATATAATAATAATAACGTTAATCCATATGTATCAGATGATATGCAATTCGTTAATACGTATGTATAATAGAATATGAAATTCGTTAATATATACGTATAATATAATTTGCGATTCGACTATATATATATATATATATATATATATATATATATATATATATATATATATATATATATATATATATATATATATATGCATAATATACTATGAAATTCGTTTATTCATATGTATCAAATGATATATGAGTCGTTAATATATGTAATATAATATGAAATTCGTTAATATATATTTACGCCCCTTGTTTGTCCCTATTACAGTAGGTCAGTGTGGATTAATCAATATTTAGGAATATTAATTTCTACTTGATACCGCCCCGTTATAAGCCATGAATTCCTGTGTACCGTATATCACTAAGATGGTACAAGTTACCAGTTACTAGCTAAGTATAAGTTACTAGTTACTAGCAAAGTCCAAGTTACTAATTACTAGCTAAGCACAATTTACCAGTTACTAGCTAAGTTCAAGTTACTAGTTACTAGCTAACTATAAGCCTTCAATTCGCAATCCCTTTTCCCTCATAACTCCATCTCTATTTACTAGCAAAACTCAAACCCATTACATAAACCACTTCATACAAAAAAAAAACTTGTATATCACACACAAAAAACAACAACAACTTTATATACCACCTCAAGTCCCTTTCTCTTTCCCTATGCAATCTGGGCCACGTGCTATATATACGGTATTTCTATGTACTACATATAATACTGTGCTATGCGGTATCTCCATGTAATGTTTATATGTATGTACTGCCCGGTATTTCTATTTCTTTGTACAATGTATATATGTATGCACTATGCGGTATTTTATCTATCATCAATATAATATGCATGTATTTTGCGTTTTTTTATGTACAATATAATTATATATACTAAACGGTACTATACTCTATATACTATACAATATTCCCACTTACTATACTGCATTTCTGAGCAAAATACCAAATCTCTATGTACTAGGCATACGTATGCCCTATACAGAACTCCTATATACTGTACATATTTGGCCGGTTTGTTAACGAGGGCCAACCCGATCAATATTCACTATAAGGACTTTCATATCCACATAGATAAATACATATCTATCACTTCTAGACGTGTATATCTACCGAATAGATAGATAGATAAATGTAGTTTGTGCATTGTGGGTTTTCTACCAGAAATATATACCTATCAGATAGATACACAGATATGCATTTATTTGTGTGTTCACGCCACAGAACACACGCATACTAAATGGGTCGATTCTAGCATAATTCTATCAAAGTGACCGATTATCATATATATGTATTTGTTTCGATCTTTGCACATTCTTCTTTTTAATGAAACAGATCGATTATAGACACACACACACACACACATATATATATATATGTGTGTGTGTATTCTACGGTGTTCCATCTCGGACCAGGGAGATCGCGCCCCTATGCCCGCCTCCCCACCCCCACCCCACCTTCGGGCGTCGGGTCCCGGGTACCACCTCCTCCTCCTCCTCCTAGCGCCTTGGGGTCCTCCGACGGGGCCTCGGCGTGTCGCGGTGTCTACGTGATCTGCGGCAGGAAGTTTCTGAGTTCGAAAACCGGTCTTTCCGATGCTAGGAGAGGCCGGAGGGAAGGGGAGGAGGGGCGTGGGGGGGAGGGGAGGGAGGGGAGAGGAGGGGTGGGAGGGCGTGGGGGGGGGGAGGGGGAGAGAGATTTCGGAGCGGGAAGGCCGGTCGAAACGTCCTTCTCTCGTCGGAGGGTTTTTCTTTCTTTCTTTCTTTCTTTCTTTTTGTGTTTTTTTTTTCTCTACCTTTTCTTAATTGGTTTTTAACAGTTCCTGCTCTTTTCTTTATAAATTTTCTCTCTTTCTCTTTCTCTCTCTTCCTTTTTGTTTTCTATCTCTCTTTATCTTTCTCTCCCTCTCCTGCTCCACTTTTCTTTCTTTCTTTCTTTCTCTTTTCTCTCGAAGGTTTTATCAGCGTTCCTGTTCTGTCTTTCCTTTATTTTTTCTTTCCATCCCTCTTTCCTTTTCTCTCCCTCTCCTGCTCCACTTCTCTTTCTTCTTTCTTTCTCCTTTCTCGAACGTCTTATCAACACCCCTCTTTATTCTTTGTTCGTTTGTTTCTTCGTCTGTT
>NW_020871922.1:336999-338178 GCF_003789085.1 Penaeus vannamei
AGGAGAGCAAGAAAGAGAGAGAGCAAGAAAGAGAGAGAGGAGAGAGAGAGTGTAAACCGCAGGAAATGCTTTTCTTCTCAACCTTAATATCATAACGGTCATTTTTTTTTTTTTTAAACTCGACTAGTTTCCTTCATAAATGTCGCTGACTCAACTCACCTCAGGTTGTCTTAGGTCAATTACCTCGCTTTCTCTGAGAGTTAGACTGGTTTGATGACTGACTGACTGAGTGGATGACTGATTGACTGAGTAGATGACTGACTGATTGACTGAGTAGATGACTGACTGACAGATTGACTGAATGTATGACTGACTGACTCAGTGGGTGACTGACAGATTGACTGAGTGGATGACTGTTAGACTGACTGAGTGGGTGACTGAGTGGATGACTGACAGATTGACTGAGTGGATGACTGATAGATTGACTGAGTGGGTGACTGACTGACTGATTGGCTTATCTATTAACTGGCTAACCGAATGACTGAATGAGTGGTTGATATTTTAAGTGACTGACTGATTGACTAACTGAATAGTTAACTTACTGACCCACTGATTGATTGATTGATTGACTGACTGACTGAATGACTGTTAAATGGATGACTGACTGACATTGATTAATTTATTGACTGACTGAATGACTGTTAACTTACTGACTGACAGAGCGTGAATGATTGATTGACTGACTGACTGTTAACTTACTGACTGACTGAGCGTGACTGACTGACTTAATGACTGACTGTGTGACTGATTGACTGACTGACTGTTAATTGGATAACTAAATGAGTGATAAAGATATTGACTGACTGTCCGATTGACTGGCTGACCGAATAAATGGATGCATGAACTTACTGACTTACTGGATGGTTTAGTGACTGAACTGATTAAAGCTTAATAAAAAAATGAGAAGAAAAAAATTGTGAAAGACAAATAATAATTTTTCATCAAGTTAAACGTTCATCTTTTTTCTTAAATAAGTTTTTCACTTTCTTTCTCTACTCATCTTTCTTACTTCATCTTTTCCTCACCTCAAAATCACCTCGCTTTGCTTTACTTGACCTCGCTTCACCTTGTCTCACTTCTGCTTGACTTAACATGACCTTGTCTCACCTCTGCTTGACTTAACATGACCTTGTCTCACCTCTGCTTGAGTTAATATCACCCTTGCTTCAGAATTTCTCG
>NW_020871923.1:0-5000 GCF_003789085.1 Penaeus vannamei
CTCCCTCCGCACCAAAGGTCGGCGTCTACGTCTACGTCTTTCAAACGAAAGTCTCGTGCTTCTCCGCAACCACGAGACTTTCGTTTGAATTTCCTGTTTGGCGTAGAAGCCCCAGCAGCACTTCCGCCGCCACCCTTTCCCTTTGTTGAAGCGGCGGGAGGGAAGCGGCAAGCGGTTTATGGGATATAAAAATGTGCGGAGCGAAGGCTGGAAGCGGGGGAAGGTTCTGTCAGGTATGGAGATTTTTTTTTTTTTTTTTTTTTTTTTGAGAAGTGTATGAGGTCGTTAGAGAGGAGGGAGGGAGGGAGGGAGGTAGATAGGGGGAGAGGGAGGTGGGGAGGGGAGGGAGAGGGGAGGGAGGGAGGGAGAGGGGGAGGGAGGGGAGAGGGGGCATTGAGTAGGGTGAGATGACTTCATCTATGTCATATGGTTATAGTGTTATTTTATTTATTATTTATTGGGGAGGAGGAGGAGGGTATTTTTATGATTATAATGCAATTCATGTGTGTAATTATAGATGATTCACCTGATTTTCCTTTTTTTTCTTTTTAATATTTAATGTTGGGTATAATTATAGATGATTCACTTGATTTTTTTTTAATATGTGTAAATAAGTTCTATTCTCATAGTTTTTTTTTTTTTTCTTCCTTTGCCCATTCTCCTCTTTTCGTCTTCTTCTCTTTATTTTTCTTTTCAATCTCCTCTTTACCTCTTCTCTTCTCTCTCCTCTTTCTCTCCTCTTATATCCTTCTCTTTTTTAGCTTCCTCTTCACCCCCTTTCTCCTCTCCCCGTTCCTCTCTTCTTCTCGTCCTCTTCACTTTCTTCCCTCTCCTTCTCTTCCTCCCATCCTGCTCCTCTCTTCTTCTTTTCCCTCTTCTTCTTCCTCTTCACGCCTTTCTTCCATCACCGTTCCTCTCATTTTCTTTTCCCTCTTCTCCTTCTTCCTCTTCTCCTTCTTCCTCTTCACGCCTTTCTCCTCTCCCCGTTCCTCTCTTGACCTTCTTCCTCCTCACCCCTTCCCCCCCCCCTTCCGTTCCTCTCTTCCTTCCTCACTCTTCTCCTCTTCCTCTTTATCTCCGTTCCTCTCTCTTTTTCTCTCCTTCTTCCTCTTCTTCTCTTCTCCTTCCTCCTTCTCTCTCCCTCTTCCTTCTTCTCTTCTCCTTCTCTTCCTCCCATCCCGCTCCTTCACAATCCCATCTTATCTCCCGTGAAATATCGCTTATCGAGCCATAACCCCGATTTATGCCTTACAGTGTTTCGACAGCCCGGCCTCTTGGGAGAGCTTCCAATTAATTGTATTTCCATCACTAACACGTAAGTTGGTATTGAAAATGAATCGCACGGACACGCACGCTAAGCGGTTGCCTTTTGTAGAACACGGATTTTAAATGCGGAGTAATTAACTTTGTGATTAAAAGACATTTGCTGAGCTTAATGGCAAAAATAGTTGTAAGGGACTTTGTGTTATGAGTGAACGACGGTAAAGGATGGAAAAAGTTGAAACATTTTCGTATTTCGTTCAAAACAAAACCGTTCGTTAAATGAATGCTTCTAAATTGTATTAATTCTTTGCATATTCTAGTGACATTCATCTTCGATTATTGCCTTTATTCAATCCTGGCAACCTTCTATATTGACCAGGTGTATTAAATGGAAAATGGAAGCCCCGACAGAGAATTTTTTTTGACAAATTGAAAAACTGTCACTCACGTACCTCGTGCAATAAGAAAATTCACTTTTAAGAGATTGGATCATCAGCTTATGCCCAACCAACAACAGGAACGACTACAACATCAACAATAACAACAACAGCAGAAGAAACAGCAGCAGAGCAACGACGACGACGATAAAAACGACAATAACAACAACAACGACAAAAACAACGACAACAACAATGACGTCGACAACCACAATAAAAACGACGACGACGATGACAACGACGACAAAAACAACAGAAACAACGACGTCGACAACCACAACAAAGCGACAACAACCACAACAAAATCGACAACAACGACGACAACATTAACAGCAACAACAACAACAACAACATCAACAACAACACTTCCAACACCAACAATAACAGACAAGAAAATCACGGACGCGCACTTTGAATCACCATCTCTTACGTATGACAAGTACGTATAACATACATTTCCCTGTCTATTGCGCAACCTCATCACCTGACCTTATTATGGGCGCAACATCATCAGCGTTATGCATTGGTAATGAATCCAAATTAGCCGCTAATGACAGACCAAAATTGGAAAAGAATTACCATATCTACAATACACTGAATCCGTATCATAAAATCACAATAATCACATGTAAAACCACTGATTAAGACATAAAGAGGGAGTATTTATACACACAGCAACACAACGTGGAAATAATACCATGAATATAAATCAACACTAATTACACACATAAAGACAAACTTAAGGAGCACGGGAATGACCAAACACGCAATCACCAACACAAGCACGCAGACAGGCACTTGCATCAAAATTAAATTTAAGATTAAGTTTAAATTTAGTTAAAGTTAATTAAATTAAGTTTAGGTTAAAATATATATATATATATATATATATATATATATATATATATATATATATATATATAATATATATATATATATATATATATAATATATAATATAAATATATATATATATATATATATGTGTGTGTGTGTGTGTGTGCTGTGTGTGTGTGTGTGTGTGTGTGTGTATGTGTGTGTTGTGTGTGTGTGTGTGTGTGTGTGTGTGTGTGTCTGTGTGTGTGTGTGTGTGTGTGTGTGTGTGTGTGTGTGTGTGGTGTGTGTTGTGTGTGTGTGTAGTGTGTGTGTGTGTGTGTGTGTGTGTGTGTGTGTGTGTGTGTGTGTGTGTCTGTGGTGTGGTGTGGTGTGTGTGTGTGTGTGTGTGTGCGTGTGTGTATGTAGGATACACAAACACTAACATACCTAACTTGCGGAGACTATCACGAGCAAACACACATAAAAATAAAAATATCCTAAATACTCACCCAAACAAATACAAACAAACCTGCAAAACAAAAAATAACATACACAGAAATACTAGGATTAACACTTAACACAGCAGGTCAACCTTCCGTGACGCTGTTGCATGTGTTTCTTGTACAGTAATAAAGAAGTTTCATATCTTTTCTGTCGAGAAATTTATATCGCGAACAATTTCCTGACGTAATCATTATAGTCGTGTGAAAAGAAAATCACCTTCATACACCAACAGACAACACCAAAAACAATCACCTGTACCAAACAAAAACATATACCGACAGACAACAGAAACCTCTCACCTGACAACACTATTACCAACACAGACGCCTTCATACACCGTCAGACAACACCACAACAAACCTCTCACCTGACAAACTATAACGACAAAAAAGCCTTCATACACCACCAGGCAACACGAAGAAAAATCCTTCTTACACCACCAGACAACACTAACCAACAAACACACTCCACCAGACAACACATCACAACAAAGTCACCTTCATACACCACCAGAACAACACCCAGACAAAAAATCACCTTCTTATCACCAGACACACCAACAACAAACACAAAACACTATCACAACAAGTCACTTTCATACACCAACAACAAACACACTCCCTAGACAACACTATCACCAACAAAGTCACCTTCATACACCACCAGACAACACCACCACCAACAAAGTCACCTTCATACACCACCAGACAACACCACCACCAACAAAGTCACCTTTCATACACCACCAGACAACACCAACCACCAACAAGTCACCTTCATACACCACCAGACAACACCAACAAAGTCACCTTCATACACCACCAGACAACACCAACAAGTCACCTCATACACCACCAGACAACACCAGACACCAACAAAGTCACCTTCATACACCACCAGACAACAAACAACAAACACACTCTAGACAACACTATCACCAACAAAGTCACCTTCATACACCACCAGACAACACCACCAACAAAGTCACCTTCATCACCACCAGACAACACCACCACCAACAAAGTCACCTTCATACACCACCACCAACAAACAAACACACTCCCAGACAACACATCACCAACAAAGTCACCTTCATACACCACCAGACAACACCACAAAGTCACCCTCGAACAACACCACCACCAACAAAGTCACCTTCATACACCACCAACAACACCACCACCAACAAAGTCACCTTCATACACCACCAGACAACACCACCACCAACAAAGTCACCTTCATACACCACCAGACAACACCACCACCAACAAAGTCACCTTCATACACCACCAGACAACACCAACAACAAACACACTCCCCAGACAACAAAACAAAGTCACCTTCATACACCACCAGACCAACACCAACAAAGCACCAGACAACAACCAACACCAACAAAGTCACCTTCATACACCACCAGACAACACCACTACCAACAAAGTCACCTTCATACACCACCAGACAAAGTCACATACACCACCAGACAACACCACCACCACCAAAACAGCACCGCAAGTTAAAACCACAGAACCCGCCATGCACAGGCTACACGAGTGGCGAGCATTGAGCAGAGTCGGGCGTGAAAAAAGAGGCAGCGGACTTTATCCTCGCACTCTGCAAATTAATTTTGAAGAATCCGTTGCTTCATGACTTCCTCCTACTTATTTGCGTTCGGACATTTGCTAATTACATGCGAGCTTAAGAATGCTAAGTAACGGCTCTTTTGAATCGGGAAGAATTTGTCGACGTCCCATGAAAGTGAATTTTTAAGGCGTTGAAAAGCAATGGGGATTCTGTTATCATTTATTATATTATTTATGTATTTTATTATTTTTTTTTACAGATACAAGAGTAGATATATGTCTTTGTACTGAGAAGTATAAGATAGGAGATAAGAGTAGATATACTATAATTTATTTATTTATTTTTACAGATACCAGAGTAGATATATGTCCATGTACTGAGGAGTATAAGATAGATT
>NW_020871923.1:15000-17500 GCF_003789085.1 Penaeus vannamei
ATTATATATATATATATATATATATATATATATATATCTTATTTCTGTTTATAATGCAAATTCCTTAATTTTAGCGTAGAGATGCTTCTCATTTTTTCAACTTAACCTTGATAACCACGGCCACTATATCTTGACATTCCTCGATATCTCTGCTTGGATAGAACCATAATTATGAACAATAGGTAGGTTGATGTCACGAGTATTTTAGGATACAAAACGACGTGCATGACATGTGGCAGGGAGCATGTTGACAGTCATAAAGTGCGCTATTCACTTGACTCATTTTCCAGAATTATATTTATAATTACATAGCCAGTGTCCAATGCCTGTACTTTATATAAAACATTTGACCTATCGTTTATAAACCATTTACAAACAAATTCATGTACTGTTTCACTTTCACATCACATTTAAGGCAATACTTATTTGGAATAACCGTCTTAGCACAGGCGGAGAGGAACAGGGTTGCCACCGAACATTTAATTAATTTCATGTATTCAGTATATATATACATACATATATATATATATATATATATATATATATATATATATATATATATATAATATATATATATAATATATATATATATATATTATGCTTGTATGTGTATATGTGTATGTTTATGTATATGTATTATATGTTTGTATACATGTATGTGTATGTGTATAAGTATATGTATCTGTGTGTGTGTGCATGCTCGTATGTACAGACGTATACATATATATGTGAGAGGACACAAATGCGTACTCATAAACGTATGTGCGCTTGCATACATGTGTGGCTATGTGTATGTATGTTTATGTAAATATATATATATATATATATATATATATTATATATATATATATATATATATATATATATATATATATATATATATGTGTGTGTGTGTGTGTGTGTGTGTGTGTGTGTGTGTGTGTGTGTGTGTGTGTGTGTGTTTATGTAGTCAGGTGTACGTGTACAAGATGTGTGTAAATGTGTTCACATATATGGAAGTACATATGGTGTGCGCATATGTCTATGTATGCGCGTGCATGTACATGTGCGTAGTTGCGTAGACCGTAGGTGTATGTATGCATATCCATAGCCATAGGAACATGTGTAAAGGTATATGCTTGCATATGCATGTCCACGAAAATGAACAAATGCGTAGTACTCGGTGCATGTGCGGGTGAACAACTTTGGACTATGTGTTCATACTAATAAATTAAATCAATATATAAAATCAAATCACGTATATATGCACCTCTAACACTCAAGCCTATGCTCACGGGAGTATACCGGTGTAGTGAGCCGTGTTTTACTGCTCCTAAGGGCCAACCCTGCTGAAGGCACTTATCAATGGCATCCCGGCCATTGGGTGGTGGGTGGTGACTCGGCTGTGCCTCTCATCAAAAAAAAAAAAAAAAAAATAAAATAAAAAAAAAAAAAAAAAAAAAAAAAAAAAAAAAAAAAAAGGCACAGACAGAGCAACGGCCCTCATTCCCTGGAAGCGATGAAGCCCTTGGTTACGGCGGTGATCAGGATCGAAGTTCATTTAGCCAGCGAGAGAGTAAAGACCCATTTGAGAATAATAGGAGATTTTAATGCCAAAATGGGTAAAAAGACAAGGAGAAACCGTAGTAGGGAACCACGGAATAGACACAAGGAATGAGATAGGACAAATGCTAGTCGACTTTGCGGAGGCTCGATCACTCAATATCATGAATACATTCTTCGAAAAGAGACTAGAACAGAAGTGGACATGGAAGTCGCCATCTGACGCCAAAAACGATATTGACTTCATAATTTCAAATAGGCGCGATATAGTAAAAACGTGGAAGTTATTTTATTAATAACTTCCACGTTTTTACTATATCGCACCTATTTGAAATTATGAAGTTATTAAAATAAATGGCAGCGCCCATAGCATGGTCACAGGCGAAATTAAATTAAAACCTCAGAAGTGAAAGGAACGAACTCATACGAAACCCGCAGCCAAATTCAGCTAACTTGAAAACCAGAGCGACAGAATTTAGCCTTAATATCCAAAACAGGTACTCATTGCTCAGCAACGAAGATCTCAATTAAATTAACAAACAGTTCAGTGACTTGAAGCAGGCGGTTAGAACGACAAGCAAAGCTCCAACAAGCTCTCGGTAGAAACTATGCAGCTTATGCAAAAACAGGGATAAAATAGAATTTACTGAACTAACAATTATTAAATAAAAAAGAGGGATGTACGGAAATTCAATACTCAGTAAATGAAAACAAATAAAAGGAGACTCGGAATAGGGAGAAATCAAATGTATGCAATAGAGAAACCAAACGGAGAAGTGACATAGAACAAGAATGAAATAATGAGCTGTTGAAGACTTTTACAACTCATACGAACAGGCACAGATAGAAGCAAGCGCAGCAGCTAGAGACGTATCTAACATCACAAAGGAAGAAATAAAAAGAGCGCTTAAAGGCTTGAAAAAAAGGAAAAACACCAGGTGAAGACGGAATTAGTGTA
>NW_020871923.1:25000-27500 GCF_003789085.1 Penaeus vannamei
TCATTACGGGGCCTATAACATTTACCCACGTCCTATATCTTATATATAGAATTACTATCAGTGGATCTTACTATAATGTAAGCAACGTATCATTCTATAAACAAAACTAATGAGCGAATGTTTCAGTGTTCTCTGTGCGTCATCATTTGTTTCCTATTTTTATTTCTACGTTTTTCTTTTTATTCTTGCAGCTAGCGGTCCTGCTCTTCCTCTCTTCCCTTTTCCTTCTTCCTTTTATTTGCTGTTGGCGTTATTTCCTGCCGCCACCCCTCTGCTGGCCTTTTACGTTCTTTATGTTTAATTTACGCGGTCGCTTTCTCTGGCGCTATTGCTCCGCCCGGGACATGGTCATGCACCTGTTCAGCATCATCCCGGTGAGTTCGTGCATCCCACGGTGTCCCACGCGGTCGGTGGTTATCGGATTTTCGTCTATTCCATCCTTCCACTCTTCGGGGACGTGTTCTAGGGGCTGGTGCTTCGTAACGGGGCCGGCGATGATCACTTGATGATGAAGGACCCTCGTCGTTGGGGAAGACTTCAGTCATCTTATGTATATGGTATTGAGGTGATGAACGCGGCTCTGATCTGCAAGTCGGGCGAACCCGTTCTGTGACTACCCACCATGACCGTGTTTATTAGCGATATGGACCGATTTGTCGAAAAGGATAACGTAGTCTTCCATTGTCCCTTTGGCGATGGTATGGTGATCCCCCCCGGAGGACTACGAATCCGTAGGTGTGGTCTTCGAAGAACCGAGACACCTCGACGGACTAGATATTCAGTGTCGAGTCCGTTTTCTTCGTGGGTTTCTTCTGGTACGGTTTTGTGTTCTGGAGAATCTGCATAACATCAAGCGAGATCTCCATAAGTTCCTCTTCAGGATTGGACTCCGGATCCCAAAACCTTCGAGTTCGTCCACATCGTCTTTTATGACGTTAAAGGACGATGGCTGCAAGTTCACGAGGGAATTGGGAATCGAACGAGTCGCCCATCCCATTGCTTAGCGGAGACGATCTCTTCGTTAGGACGTCCATTAACTCCTCCATTGGAAGAGGAGATTTGTGTTTTTTTTTCATGGGAGTCGGACGTTTCGGAGGATGACGTCACTGCTTCCTGGTGGTCCTCCGACGTCTCAGGGGGTTGTTGAGTCGGTCATGTCAGGGAATGAGGGGAGTTCCTGGGGCATTTTCTCTTGTCATGTCAGGGAATGAGGTGAGTTCCTGGGGCTGATGCAATCTATGCTTTCAAAACTTTTATTTATACAATTCTATGCTTTCATGGTATTTTCCTCTTTGGTCATGTCAGGGAATGAGGTACGGTTCCTGGGGCATTTTCTCTTCGGTCACCTCATCCCGTGACTCACTTGGTCATTAAATCCCTACGAATAACGAACCCAGGCTATTATTAAAAACTTGTGATCACTATATCCGGACGATAAAAAAATTCAATTATAATCAAAACTGGAAAAAAACACATGACCATCCTATCCGTACGGTTAAGAAACTTCGTTTTGATAAAAAAAAAAACAAGAAAGAAAAACAATCGTACGGTTAAGGAATGTGATTGTATCCGTACGGTTAGGAAACATATTATGATTAGAATTAAGATAAAAAACAACAACTCAAAACTCAAATGTGATAATAATATCCAAACGATTAAGGCTCTCACGTGATATTAAAAAATAAAAAAAAAAACAGAAAAAAAACAAAAAAACTCATGTGCTGTTCTCTCCTTACTATTCAGGAAGTCATGTAATGATAAAAAAACTATTAAGAAACATATGCCATAACTACGACTCATGTGATGATAACATGCAACTGATTAAGAAACATAAAATTATACAAACTCAAACTAAAAAAAAAAAAAAAAAAAAAAAAAACACGTGCGATTATTATATCTTTATGATTAAGAAACATAAGAAACTCAATGATAGTAATGCTAAAATCTCACAAATCTGCTCATGGAAAAAAATCATATGCTCACATGGTAATCATATGATCATCATAACATGTAATCATAACATGGATGGTAATCATATGCTCACATGGTAATATGCTCACTCATATATGGATCATATGCTCACATGGGGTAATCATATGCTCACGTAATCATATGCTCACATAATCATATGCTCACATTATCAATCATATGCTCACATGGTCACATGGCTCACACATGGTAATCATATGCTCATCATATGCTCACATGGTCACACATATGCTCACATCATATGCTCACATGGTAATCATATGCTCACATGGTAATCATATGGGCTCACATGGCATAAGCTCACATGGTAATAATATGGGTTAAGACACTCCTGCGATGTACAAAGTGAAGAAATGTTCTCAGCATGATTGACTGGTTCAATTAAAATCACATGACAGCCATGATTTATGCGAGCGAAGACTACCAGATTCGCTTGGGAGAAACAGAAGTGGTGGTTATCTTCATTTCCTGTTGTTTCTTCTCTTTCTCTTTTTTTTTTTCTCTTCTCTCT
>NW_020871923.1:40000-55000 GCF_003789085.1 Penaeus vannamei
CATTATCCTTATTATTATTATTATTTTTACTATTATCAGCATTATATTATCATTATTGTCATTAGTATTATTATTTTATTACTACTATTATTATATTCAGATAAAAGAGCCATGTGTGTATATATATATATTATATAATATTAATATATATATTATATATATATATATATATATATATATATATATATATATATATATATATATATTAGTAGTACAAATAACTGCTTCTACTTATATTGCATTGCGAATTTTTATATCATATAAGCTACATCATTATATGCGAATTTATGTTTTTTTGCTGAAGGATATTCTTTTATTGTAAATATTAACGTAGTTTTCCTTTACTCTTGAATTGTTTTTCAAGATTTTTATTCTATTCTATTCTATTTCCTTTTCCTCGTCGTTTTCTATATTTTTATTTATCTATTTATTTATTTATATTTTTATTTTATTTTAGTCTCCCCGCTTAGCTCTCTTCCATTTTCTCTATCTCTTCTCTTCGCTCTCCATTTGTTTCATTTTTCCCCTCAATCTTTCTCTACTTTTTCCCGTGATCCCCTTTCTCCCCTTCACCCTCTTCGTAATATTCGAAAATGTTTAAATGTTTAGAGACAGTAAAGTTTAATTCCATAAGATTTTATATTTGCATTTTTGAATACATAGGCTATATCTTTGTGTATGTATATGTATATATTACTCATTTTTCTCAATACATACACACACACACACACACACACACACACACCACACACACACACATACACACACACACACACACACACACACACACACACACACACACACACACACACACACACACACACACACACACACACACACACACACACACACACACACACACACACACACACAACACACACACACACACACACACACACCACACACACACACACACACACACACACACACACACACACACACACACACACACACACAAGCACGCACACTCGCAAAGACATGTGTATATATACTATTTTATTCTTCCAAACAGCTGTACAACCCCACATCGAACAATTTATACACATCGTAATCATATTGATTCTACCGCGATCATATCCTGCCCTCTCTACATGAACTCAAATCAAAAAAACAATAAAATAAAATAAATAAAAAAAAAAGAAAAAAAGAAAAAAAAAAAAGTGACCTAAACTGTGCTTGACTTGTACAAAGGAAAAGCCCTATTTCCAGGCTGCGAGGTACAGCCACTATTGAAACAAAAGACGCGGCCACAACAAGGGAATACACAATGCAGAATAAGGTCGATGGAACACAGGGGAAAAACGCAAAAGTGAGCCGCACGGTGCCTGTCTTGTGACACTTTAACTTTGAATTAATGATGATAGCAAGAGGTTAAGAGATATGTATTTATGAGAGAGAGAGAGAGAGAAGGAGAAAGATGAGAGAGAGAGAGAGAGAGAGAGAGAGAGAGAGAGAGAGTGAGAGAGAGAGAGAGAGAGAGAGAGAGGAGAGAGAGGAGAGAGAGAAGAGAGAGAGAGAGAGAAGAAGAGAGAGGAGAGAGAGAGAGAGAGAGAGAGAGAGAGAGAGAGAGGAGAGAGAGGAGAGAGAGAAAGAGAGAGAGAAGAGAGAGAAAAGAGAGAGAGAGAGAGAGAGAGAAGAGAGAGGAGAGAGAGAGAGAGAAGAGAGAAGTTTTTTCTTGGCTTGTGATATAGATTAGTAATGATATTAATAATGATGATGATAATAATAATGATGATAATGAATGAATAATGGATAGTCGTTAATAAGGATGAAAATGAAGGGAAGAGTGATGATAATGCTATTAAGGTTGATAATAATTATACTAATCACAGCTTCAGTTGTGAAAATACTACCTTTGATATTAATTATACAAATAATAACACAAGAAATTTAGTGATGATAACGATGATGATAAAATGAGTACAATAGTAATTTTTACTTTAATGTAACACATGATAATGTAAGAATAAGGAAGCGTAAATCTGTTAAAGATAAATGTTTACCTTGCCTGTGTTTTAGCTAACGATAGCAATAGTTTAGAATACTAAAGACAGGCCTAATGACATAGCTAGGTATTATCATTAATCTTAGAGATAACTAAATTACAAATGAACTACAAATCAATTTAACTATATCAATTTGTCATTAATATAAGTGACTTTATATTTTGATGCATCACCATACCCTAACATGATCAGAACATGATCAGTTTCTTGTTGTGTAAATATAGCCACGTGTTTCATTATTAACCGAGGACAACGGGACAATGTCTTGCATTATTGATCAAGATGATTATAAATGAATCAAGCGTTAATTTGTACCGACTAATTATACAAACATTCTGAATAGCTCATTATTAACCCATCAACAAACATGGCAATAACAGCCACTTACCTCAAATGTAAATAGAATAAGAGGGTAAATATTAGATCACAGCTTCAGAACGGCTCCTTCCTTTTTCGTTAAAACCTCAAAACTAACCAATATAAACTAAATCAAATGCCATAAATTTAAGCACATGTCTCTCTCTTTTTAGTTTATAAAGGGAGAGGGATGTTGGGACGGAAGGAGGAAGAAATAACAAGCTTTTTCTACAAACAGAAAGGAAAAAAGTCACGTCCCTTCATCAACATAATATAAGATCCCGAGATTCTAATACACTCTACTATCATTTTCAGAAATATACGGGTCATTTTTTTTCCTATAGTTACTCTAATCAAGCATTACTCTCATTATAAGAGGCGATACAAAGTTATTTTTTTCCTGCATGGTTATTTAAATGCAATGCTAGCCTAATGTTTAAAATTGCTTATAATAAAAAGCACCTTATTTCAATAATTCACAGCGACCCCCCCCCAAAAAAAAAAAAAAAAAAAGAAGAAGAAGAAGAAGAAGAAGAAGAAGAAGAAGTAAAATCTTATGATAACCAAGCTCTATTCTTATTCATTTTTATTCAAGTGAAAATCCACTTTCCCTCACAATTAGCAATGCATGGCTATTCAAGCGGTCCCAAACACTCATTGCAGGAGAAAGCAAACAATTTAATTGCAGATGGATAGTTCAAAGTGGAACTTTAATGATACGGGATTATTTATTTTTTATGATAATGATAAGAGCATAATAATGTTAATGATAATGATAATTTCATGAGATTGTTATCAGTATCGTCATAGTAAAAATGTTAATGATAGCAATAGCTACAATAATTATCGTTATCATTATTATTACCTTAGTAATAACTCATATTTTTTTTTATGTATTCCTTTATCTTAAATAAAAGCACTAATAATAAATATAACAATCATAGTAATGATAATCGCAAAAGTAATAACACCGAAAAGGATGGTGATGTTGAAGATGGTAATAATAACACGAATAATAACAAATTCATAATAACAATAACAACAACTGATAACATTATCCAGAATCACCAATACAACCGACGACACTAACATCGCTGATCCATTTTCATCGCACTTGAGGAATTTCATAAATAGATGAATTCGATTCCAATACAAGTCATCTAACTTCACCAATTAAGCCAACACAAGCATCCATATCAAGGATTCCACAAGGAGAACTTTCACACGGTCACGGAACTATCCTTTTCTTAAAGAATTTCGAGATCATCCCGGCGGCCGGGTCTTCAAGCTGAATGTAAATGGCCACTATACATAATGAAGTTATTACTCGATCTCCAAAGTAAGAGAGAGAGAGAGAGAGAGAGAGAGAGAGAGAGAGAGAGAGAAAGAGAAAGAGAAAGAGAGAGAGAGAGAGAGAGAGAGAGAGAGAGAAAGAAAGAAAGAGAAAGAGAGAGAAAGAGAGAAAGTGAAAGTGAAAGAGAGAGAGAGAGAGAGAAAGCGATAGTGAGAAAGAGAGAGAGAGAGAGAGAGAGAGAGAGAGAGAGAGAGAGAAAGTGAGAGTGAGAAAGAGAGAGAGAGAGAAAGTGAAAACGAAAGTGAAAGTGAAAGAGAGAGAGAAAGGAGAAGAAAGAGAGAGAGAAAGAGAAAAGAGAAAAGAGAAAGAGAAAGAGAGAGAGAGAAAGAGAAAGAAAGAAAGAGAAAGAGAGAGAAAGAGAGAAAGTGAAAAGAGAGAGAGAGAGAGAGAAAGAAGTGAGAGAGAAGAGAGAGTGAGAAGAGAGAAGAAGAGAAAGTGAAAACGAAAGAAAGTGAAAGAGAGAGAGAAAAGAAAGAGTGAGAGTGAGAAAGAGAGAGAGAGAAAGTGAGAGTGAGAAAGAGAGAGAGAGAGAGAATGTAAAAGTAAAAGTGAAAGTGAGAAACAGAGAGAGAGAGAGAGAGTGAGAAACAGAGAGAAAAATGAAAAATGAAAGTAAAAGTGAAAGAGAGAAAGTGAATGTGAGAAAGAGAGAGAAAAAAGAGAAAATGAAAGTGAAAGAGAGCGAGAGAGAGTGAGAGTAAAAGTAAAGGTGAAAGTGAAAAAGAGAGAGAAAGTGAAAGTGAGAAAGAGAGAGAAAGAAAGTGAAGATGAATGTAAAAGTGAAAGAGAGAGAGAAAGGAATAAGAGGGCAATTTGACTTAATATTTATGAACTTTGGAAGAAAGAATACACAAAAAGAGGAAAGAAGCTTTGCGCAATTACTCTCACCAGATTATTCCTCCAAAGACATATGCTAATTACCTCAAACTTTGCAGTTTGATACATGACACCGTTGGTTCACTGCGTTATCTAATTGAAATCTGATTCGCTGATTGCAACTATTATGCTATTGTTTATTATGTTTTTGCTTTTTCATTTTGTATTTTTGGGAAAACTATTTTATTTCTATTCTATTGATTTATTTTCTTTTGGATTATTTGTGTTTTTTTGCATTGGTAGAAATGTATCCGTTATTTTTACCCATTAAGTGGTCTTGGAAACGGGAAAATTACTTAAAGATTTTTTTTTTTCTTGATCTGATCTCATTTTTTTTTTTTTTTCAGAAGCTGCCGCAATTATAATTTATCCATAGGCATGCATTACCGGGTATGTTTTATTTTTTCATCTATTTTTAACATAGTACAAATCATTCTGCAATGCCAACATCGAGGAAAATAAAATAACTTGAAAACCTTTTCAACATAGAGAGATTTACAATGCACAAACACACACACGTGCACACATAAAAGAGGAAAAACATATACATGAAAACGGATAACAATTATACGTAAGAGAAAATAACCGACGCATCATTCCGATGAAGATTCAAGCAAAAGGCATCAAAGTTCTATATCTTCCGCTATTATTCATCCTCTTTCATAGCTTTTTTTTTTTTTTTTTTTTTTTTTTTTTTTACATTTGTCACCAGGTACTCTGTTGATTTTTTTTTCTCTCTGTTTATAACCCCTCCCCCCCTGTTGTAGGTTATAATTACTAACAAAAAATGACGGTAATATAACGGAATCCATGAGGAAATATATTACAAGCTCTATTTCTTTTCTTGTTCTTTATGCCCCTCCCTTTTTTGCTCTTTATAAGCCCTCCCCTTCTTTCTTGCTCTGTATAAGCCCTCCCCTGTTTTCGCTCTTTTTATAAGCCCCTCCCCTCCCCGCTCTTTATAAGCCCCTCCCCTTTTCTTGCTCTTTTTAAGCCCCTCCCCTTTTCTTGCTCTTTATAAGCCCTCCTTTTCTTGCTCTTTATAGCCCTCCCCTTTTTCTTGCTCTTTATAAGCCCCTCCCTTTGCTCAAGTCTTATAAGCCCCTCCCTTTCCAAGCTCTTTATAAGCCCCTTCCCTTCCCTTGCTCTTTATAACTTTATAAGCCCCCCCCTTCCAAGCTCTTTATAAGCCCCTCCCCTCGCTTTATAATTCCCCTTCCCTTGCTCTTATAAGCCCCTCCCCTTTCCAAGCTTTATAAGCCCCTCCCCCCTCTTTATAGCCCCCCTTTTTCCAAGCCCTATAGAGCCCTCTTTATAAGCCCTCTTTATAAGCCCCCCCCTTTCGCTCTTTATAAGCCCCTCCCCTTTCTCTTTATATCCAAGCCCATTATAAACCCCTCCCCTTTCCAAGCCCAGCCCCCCCCTTTCCAAGCCCTTTATAAGCCCCTCCCTTTCCAAGCTCTTTATAATTATAAGCCAAGCTCTTTATCCCCTCCCTTTCCAAGCTCTTTATAAGCCCCTCCCCTTTCCAAGCTCTTTATAAGCCCCTTCCCTTCCCTTGCTCTTTATAAGCCCCTCCCCTTTCCAAGCTCTTTATAAGCCCTCCCTTTCCAAGCTCTTTATAAGCCCCTCCCTTTCCAAGCTCTTATAAGCCCCCCCCTTTCCAAGCTTTATAAGCTCCCTAAGCCCTTTCCAAGCTCTTTATAAGCCCCTCCCCTTTCAAGCTCTTTATAAGCCCCTCCCCTTTCCAAAGCTCTTTATAAGCCCTTCAGCTCTTTATAAGCCCCTCCCCTTTCCAAGCTCTTTATAAGCCCCTCCCCTTTCCAAGCTCTTTATAAGCCCCTCCCCTTTCCAAGCTCTTTATACGCCCCACCTATCCAAGCTCTTTATAAGCCCTCCCCTTCCCAAGCCCTTTATAAGCCCCTCCCGCTCTTAAAATTCCCTTGCTCTTTATAAGCCCCTCCCCTTTCCAAGCTCTTTATAAGCCCCTCCCCTGTTTTCGCTCTTTATAAGCCCTCCCTTTCCAAGCTCTTTATAAGCCCCTCCCCTCCAAGCTTTATAAGCTCTTTAAAAGCTCCTCCCCTTTCCAAGCTCTTTATAAGCCCCTCCCTTTCCAATCTTTATAAGCCCCTCCCCTGTTTTCGCTCTTTAAAAGCACCTCCCCTTTACAAGCTCTTTATAAGCCCCTCTCCTTTCCAAGCTCTTTATAAGCCCCTCCCCTTCCCTTGCTCTTTATAAGCCCCTCCCCTTTCTAAGCTCTTTATAAGCCCCTCCCCTTTCCAAGCTCTTTATAAGCCCCTCCCCTTCCCTTGCTCTTTATAAGCCCCTCCCCTTTCAGCTCTTATAAGCCCCTCCCTTTCAAAGCTCTTTAAAAAGTCTTTATTAAGCCCTCTCCCTATACAAGCCCCCCCCTTTCCAAGCTCTTTATAAGCCCCTCCCCTTTTCCCAAGCCTTTATAAGCACCTTCCCCTTTTACAAGCCTTTATAAGCCCCTCCCTTTCAAGCTCTTTATTAAGCTCCTCCCCTTTCCAAGCTCTTTATAAGCCCCTCCCTTCCAGCTCTCTTTATAAGCCCCTCCTCTTTCTAAGCTCTTTATAAGGCCCCTCCCCTTCTCCCTCTTTATAAGCCCCTCCCCCTTTCTAAGCTCTTTATAAGCCCCTCCCCTTCCCTTTTCTCATATAAGCCCCTCCCTCTTCCAAGCTCTTTATAAGCCCCTCCCCTTTCCAAGCTCTTTATAAGCACCCCCCTTCCTCTTTATGCCCCTCCCCTTTCCAAGCTCTTTATAAGCCCCGCCCCATATAAGCCCCTCCCCTTTTCTTGCTCTTTATAAGCCCCTTTCCCCCTGCCAAGCTCTTTATAAGCCCCTCCCCTGTTTTCTCAGCCCCTCCCCTTTCCAAGCTCTTTATAAGCCCCTCCCCTTTTTCATAAGCCTCTTTATTAAGCCCCTCCCCTTCCCAAGCTCTTTATAAGCCCCTCCCCTGTTTTCGCTCTTTAAAAGCCCCTCCCCTTTCCAAGCTCTTTATAAGCAAGCTCTTTATAAGCCCCCCCTTTCCAAGCTCTTTATAAGCCCTTTCCAAGCCTTTTCCCTTTTCTCAAGCCCCTCCCCCAAGCTTTATAAGCCCCTCCCCTTTCCAAAGCTCTTTTAAGCCCTCCCCTTTTCGCTCTTTATAAGCCCCTCCCCTTTCAAGCTCTTATTAAGCCCCTCCCTTTCCAAGCTCTTTATAAGCCCCTCCCCTTTCAAGCTCTTTTATAAGCCCCTCCCCCCCTTGCTCTTTATAAGCCCCTCCCCTTTTCAAAGCTCTTTATAAGCCCCTCCCTTTCCAAGCTCTTTATAAGCCCCTCCCCTTCCCCTCTTTATAAGCCCCTCCCCTTTCCAAGCTCTTTATAAGCACCTCCCCTGTTTCGCCCCTCCCCTTTATAAGCCCCTCCCCTTTCCAAGCGGCTCTTTATAAGCCCCTCCCTTTCCAAGCTCTTTATAAGCCCTCCCCTTCCCAAGCTCTTTATAACCCCCCTCTTTTATAAGCCCCTCCCCTTTCCAAGCTCTTTATTTTCCAAGCTCTTTATAAGCCCCTCCCCTTTCCAAGCTCTTTATAAGCCCCTCCCCTTTCCAAGCTCTTTATAAGCCCTCCCTTTCCAAGCTCTTTTATAAGCCCCTCCCCTTTCCAGCTCTTTATAAGCCCTCCCTTCCAAGCTCTTTATATAAGCCCCTCCCCTTTCCAAGCTCTTTTATAAGCCCCTCCCCTTTCCAAGCTCTTTATATCCAAGCCCCCCCCCTTTCCAAGCTCTTTATAAGCTCTTTATAAGCCCTCCCCTTTCCAAGCTCTTTATAAGCACCTCTATACCATTATAGTTACTCAACAATATCATTTTCTCGAGAGGATCACACAGCTCTTTCAACGGGGCTCTATGATTCTCAGCTTTGTTGCTTCTTCTCAGATTATCACTCTTTATTATCCATTATCTATGCTCTAACCAAACTTATATTCCATTCTAGAAGAGGTTGGATATCACCGAGATTTTCAGCTGATTGCATAACAGATTTTCGTGTGAAGGGAAACATAAGATCTATTCTCTAGTGAAAATGAAAATGGAAATGAAAATGAAAAATGAAATGAAATGAATGAAAATGAAAACGAAAACGAAATGAAAATGAAAATAAGTGAAATGAAAATGAAAATGAAGACGGAAACGAAAGCGAAAGCAAATGAAAGTGACAACAGCTTGATGTACTAAAGTTAGAAGTGCTTGTGTGATGCCAAGATCATAATAATATTACATTAAGTATTTATTTGTATTCTATTCCTGCTACATTTTTGTTTGCTCATCCGGTAGAAAGGTCAAATATTTATATGTTTCATTACAATGTGAAAAGAACGAAACAACTATCAGTTTAATAGCAAATCATTCACCCTCATTTTATTTAAAAAATAAACAAATAAAATGAAAGTAAATACTAAAATATATAATAATAAAAAAAATATGAATAGATGAAAAAAAAAACATGGATAAACATGTAAATGAATAAACAAATGAACAGTTATGATATAGAATGACATATGAAATCAAAATCTATTTCGTGGAACCAAAATTACCTATATTAACCACAGAGGTTTACAGAGAGGCTGTCTCCTGCAAACATTTGTCTCTGTGCTGCAGGAGGGGAAGAAATTCCGGGAAATGGTTAGAAAATGATTGAATAAATTCTCCACTATGTTTGATTTAAATTCGTTTTTCGTGGGGAGCAGTACACCAAATTAAACCTTTTTCTTGCAAGGGAAATTCTACGCTTTATGCAATTCTCTCTGCGATAGCAACATGAATTTCCCTGAGTGTGCAATGATTATCCTTGGGAGTTCAACGCACAAACCTGCATTTCTGAATAACGAAAAGGTATGGTCGTGACAGATCGTTTTAAATAGTGCAATGACCATTGATATTATGGAAGGCTTGATGTTGCAGTAAGAGAGGTCGTGATATATTGAATGATTGCAATAATAATGGAACTTACAAATGCTAATGTGAAATATTATAAAATAAGGTGGCGTTATAAAGTAATTTTAACGATTGAAAAAAAATCGATACTATAGCATTGTCACTATTACTTTGATTATAATTACTGCCCTTCGTCCAATAAATGTTATGATAATAACGTTATTATTAGTAATAATAATAATAATGGCATTAGCATTAGTTATAAAGATGATATTGATAATGAGGATAATAATGATAATGATAATAATAACAATAATTATAACAACAATAATGATAATGATAATAACAATAATAATAACAATGATATTATGAATAATAAAGATAATGATAATATTTATCATTAATGTTATTATTTTTTAATATTACTAGCTTTTATTATTTCTATTATAATCCGTATCTTTATTATCATAAACATCAATATCATTATTACTTTTATTATCTTCATGTTGATAAAGTAGTAAAAGTAACAATAAAAAGGCTTACTTACGATAGATTAGTGAACAGAGGGAATTCTAAAGAGGAAAGACTGGTTTATATTTTCTGCAATTCCCTTAACCAGAGCTTCAACATATGGATGTTGCGATAATTGCATATTCACGCTTCATTAAGCAATTGGGACTGAGAGGGAAAGTTAAATGGTAATCAAACAGCATTATATCTCTGAGGAAAACTCGGATCTGGAAGGATCTGAAAATGTATCAGATTTATGATCATAATCGTTATTATTATCATGGTCGTTATCATCATGACGTCATTAACAGCATCATCACTATGACCCTCGTTATCACCATTATTATCATTACTATTAAAATAGTAATAGTGAGAATAGGAATGATAAAAGATAATGATGATTATAATGATAATAACGACAATAATAATGACTACAAAAAGACTACTACTGATAATAAAAGTGATAATAATGATAACAATAACAATATTATTATTATTAATGATATTAGTAATGATAATAATGACAATAATATTTACGATAATATAATGATAAAATAATAATGATGATAATTATAATGACAAAACTAATAATGATGATAATTATAATGATGATGATGATAATCATAATAACAATGATAATCATAACGATGATGATGAGATGATGATAATAATAATAAATAGTCATTGTACTAATATCAAAATATCATTGATAGTGATGTCAGTCGAAGTAATAATAATAATATCAATCAAAGTAAAATAATAATAATAATAATGAAGATAGAGATAAAGATAAAATTAATGTGGGAATAATGATGATAAATTGATGATGATAATAAACGAATAATAAATAATAATAATAATGTTCAACTTAAGACTTAATTATTTTAAAAAAATAAATGTTTCTTATACTATTGTAAGGCTAAGTTTCTTAATTCCAGAGTTTTTAATGAACATATAGATATACAACATAAATCGACATTAACAAATTTCCTTCCAAAATTTTACTAAAGGAAACATTTAACACTCAGATGCCAGTGAGAATTTCTTCCAAATCAAAATTCGGTTGTGACTGAACATTAAAGTTTCCAAGTATCATATCAATAAGTTCTAAGTGCAAAAGTTAGATGGATATCAAACATAATGAAAATAGAAGTCAGTCTCGCAAGCAAGATTTGAGAACTGACGAAAGGTAAAATAAACATGATTATTACGCTAAAACCACAAATGTGAAGGAGGATTAACGCCTTTATTACCTCGCCAAGATTAGGTGAATGCAAAAGTTATTATTCTAATGAGTATGGTACATGGGACTGCTAGTTCGGCCATAGTGTTATTCTATTATTTTATTTCACCATTTAATATTACTTTTTTGTATTACTAACCACGTTTTTGTTTCTGTCTTTCTATCTTAAGGGTTCTGCAAGAAAATGTGGATGGACTGTGATGATAATTATACACACATACACGCACGCACACACACACACACACACACACACACACACACACACACATACACACGCTCTTCTACACTCATACACTCACATACACATACACATACCCTCCCACCATACACACATACCTCTCTTACCACACAAACATAACCCCCTTCCCCTTAGAATCACACATAAACACATACATTTTCGTACGGAGATTTGTCATCTGTTGGAGTTTATGTTTTTACAAGTTTATTGATTTATATTGGAATTTCGTTGTGATCCGGACAGAGAGCCAAAGACAGAAAGATAGATAATTATAGGTATATATACATGATCATTATTATTTTTATTATTATTATTATTATTATTATTATTATTATTATTATTGTTGTTGTTGTTGTTGTTGTTGTTGTTGTTGTTGTTGTTGTTGTTGTTATTGTTATTGTTATTATTATCATTATCATTAGTCTTATTATTTTATTATTACACTTTCATTTTTATCATTATTATTAGCATGATCATTATTGTTATGATTATCATTATCATCATTATTAGTCTTTTTTATTTGAAATTCACTTTACATCACCTAACAAACTCATACATAAATATTCCAAGGAGAAGACAGCGTGTGTAAGCACGTGTATTTTTATTTACCCAGGAAAATATGAAATTCCGGGAAAACATGAGGGACAGCCAGCTCTTTTTCTCCCAACCGCGACATAAATCTACGGCATCCCCCTCCACATTTGAGTTACTCTGGAGGTCTGCGGGGAAGGGTGGAGCGCTTGATCAAACCATTTTATTTTCTTGCAGGAGAAAATCTGAGCTTAACCCATGTCTCTCTGCGACTTGGGTTTTATTATGCAAGGCTTTTCAGGTAAGTTTACACAAGGGAGGATTTACATTACACTTGGAAAAGCCGAGAAGGAGTTTCAGATAGAAAACGGTAAATGTGAAAGTCATGATAGTGATAGGGATGAATATAAAGATGATGACGATAGTGATAATATAAGTAATGATAACCATGATGGTCGTAATGATAATAATAGGTTAATTATAAAAAATGATGATAAGGAAGATAATGGTAAAAAAGATGATGATGATTATTATGATGGTTTTGATGATGGTGGTGCTGGTAATGATGATGATGACGATAAAAATGCTAATAAAGATAATGATAATTACCATAAGGATGATTATGTGATAATGATGATATAGTAGTATTAGTGATGATAATAGGAGTAATAATAATGATGATTATTATTTCATTTCAAAACAAGAATAACAATTGCGATAATAATCGTAAAAAAAAAGAAAAATGATGATATTTTGAAATCACAAATTCTATTGAAATGTACTATTTACACCTTACTGAACCAACTTATTTCCGAAATTAACTTAAGGAATTCGATGCCAGATGCAATTCTACTACAGATTTCTTTATAAACAAAAAACTTTGGAATGATTTCACTTTCAAGTTTCCTAAGTCGCATATCAGTAAGTTCCGAGCGCAAAAGTTAAATGGAAATCAAACATAATGAGATTATAACTTCCCCCCCGGAGTAGGAGCGAAAAATCTGAAAGGATTCGTAGGCAACTGAATATATAATATCATTGTTTTGCCACACTTTTTTTTTCTTTTGATAGAATTGTAGGAAAGCGATAATTACGTTATTGCTCCCGCCAGATTACGCCTGCAAAGCTTAATGCTAATTGCTTTGAATTACTTTGGCACTTTACTGTTAGGTTTGTGGCACTGTCGACTTTATTCTATTTGCATATATTTTATCATTAAAAGATTCTTTCTTTATTTTTTCCCCTGTGTACCTGTACGTATGTTTATAAGCCTAATTTACATTTCATTTGCTAAATTATCTGTTACGAGTAAGAATGAAGCCACTTTTTTTTACATTCTACATATTACTTTATAAAGGGAAAACACGTACGTTGTGCTCTCTATGTTATCACTTGTCTCAGGCACGCGGCGGCATAATCACTGTTTCCATTTAGATATAATGAAACAATTGTTGTATTAGAGACAATTAAGACTTTGTATGGAATTTGCAGTGAAGTTGGAAGCGTTTAGATCTCTCTTAATTATTTCATTCTCAGTGTATGTAATCTTATTTCGAATCTTATTTATCGTAAATTGTTCTAGTTGCAAGTTATATTAACTGTTACATTATGTATTGCGAGTTTCATATTAATTCAAAGAATTAATTTCATATTAATTCTCTTATCCTTCTTGACCAAAATAAATCATACGACTGATACATCGCCATTTTACATCTTTTAAGGTTGTTCATCCAATTATCTCGAAGACTGGACGAAAAATGGTGTAATACTGGGCTAGCTTTATTTATTTATTTATTTATTTTATATATATATATATATATATATATATATATATATATATATATATTTTTTTTTTTTTTTTTTTTTTTTTTTTTTTTTTTTTTTTTTTTTTTTTGAGAGGCAAACTAGAAGGCATTGGAGGAAGAAATGAATTATCGAATGAAGTAATAGAAGAAAAGATAATGATTGGAAGGGTTAGAAGTACAACAGGAAATATTTAATCGGAAAATAATGAAGCAAATGTTAAACTTAAAGAATGAAGGATTATTATTAACTAACCATAAAATAGAAGAAAACGAGAAAGTGGAGTATCAAGAATGGAAAAAAGAACTGAAAAATAAGTAGTCAAAATGTATAAAAAAAAAAAACTGCAAAAAAAAAAAGAAAGTCAGGGACCCACACAAAACACTGTCAGGAGAACAAATAAAAGAAAGAAAGAAAGAAAAAAAAAAGATTTATTTCTATCTTCACTGCAAGAGAAGGATCAAAATTGAAAGACTATGAACGCTAAACTCATATGCTTGAAGCGGCCGATATCTTTGTCATTATCTTAAAACCATGTGATTAAAGTCTACAACGCTCAAAGTTACTAACTGTTATCAAAGGAATATAATACCAAGTTGTCTTCATTTTTGACACCGTGTTACCCGGATCTCCGACTTATATAGAATGTCTTATCAAAGTTTAATCCAAAGCTCTCCAAGCTCTTATTGGCAATAAAGACTTGGATTATTGAGATCAAAGTAACGGCATGTAATTCATTAGCATGAAATTAGATTATTGAATCCAATATACAATATCCGTATTTCAAAGTCCTGTCAATGGTAACCATAATTAATGGTATTGCTAATGACATATACCAGATTTCTCGATAATGTAGAATCACACACATTACTAAGTAATATTTCAATTTACAGTAGCATTGTAATGATTTTAGGTAAATCTAATATTAATGAAAAGTACAGAAAGAGATGTTCATATTATCTAGTATTTTAATGAAATTATGAATTATTAGGTAAGAGAGAGAGACAGAGAGAGAGAGAGAGAGAGAGAGAGAGAGAGAGAGAGAGAGAGAGAGAGAGAGAGAGAGAGAGAGAGAGAGAGAGAGAGAGAGAGAGAGAGAGAGAGAGAGAGAGCGTGTATATAGAAAGATATATATATGAGCTTGAATTTC
>NW_020871923.1:87500-92500 GCF_003789085.1 Penaeus vannamei
ATGTATGTAATGTATGTATGTACATATATACAACACACATACACACACACGCGCACACACACACACACGCGAACACACACACACACACACACACACACACACACACACACACAACACACACACACACACATATATATATATATATATATATATATATATATATATATATATATATATATGTATGTATATATGTATGTATGTATACACACACACACACACACACACACGTATATATGTGTGTGTGTGTGTGTGTGTATGCATGTATGTATATGTATGTATATGTATACATACACATACATACATATATATATATATATATATATATATATATATATATATATATATTATATATATATATATGTATATATAATATATATATATGTAAAATATATATAAAAATACATACACGCGCACACACACACCACACACACACACACACACACACACACACACACACACACACAACACACACCACACACACACACACATATATATATATATATATATAATATATATATATATATATATATATATATATATGTATATTAATAAAAAATAATTATAACCGATACAACACATGAGCAAACATCTCACCGTAAAAGAAAAAGAAAAGAAATGAAACCATCAAAGAGCAATAAACAAGAAAAATAAAAAAAAACGAAAAAAAAACACATCAAATAGCAATCAGCAAGGGAAAAAAATTAAGAGAGTTGCAAATAAATCAAAGGTATTTGGGAAGTAAATAAGATTCTGACACTAATATCATCATTCATTAAAGTGTTTCATTGAAGGATTTGCAAGTCGTTACGCTACTCTGCAAAAATCTCGCAGTCGACAAACAAACAAACAAAAAAACATATTACTGGCCTTTAACTTTCAAGAAAAAATCATACTAAAAGTTAAGAAAAAAATAAACAGTAAAGACACTTAAAGGACGAAAAAAAAGAAAAAGAAAATACTAAAAGTTAAGAAAAAAGTAACCAGAAAAGACACTTACAGGACGAAAAAAAGAAAAAAATCGTACTATAAATTCAGAAAAAGAAAAAAAAAACAGTAAAAACACTTACAGGACGAAAAAAAAGTGGAACAAATAAACTCAAAACTGAGCCTAAATTACAAAAAACAACATGGACCAAAAGCACTCACGCTGGCGCTGTGACTACGATAAGAAAATCCTGTGAGGAACATTAATTCTCGACAAAGTAGAAAGGCCCTTGGTTCTTACTCACAAGCAGGGCTGTATGTATGCATCATCTCTTGCTTGCTTGCTCTGTCTGTCTGTCTGTCTGTCTGTCTGTCTGTCTGTCTGTCTGTCTGTCTGTCTGTCTCTCTCTCTCTCTCTCTCTCTCTCTCTCTCTCTCTCTCTCTCTCTCTCTCTCTCTCTCTCTCTCTCTCTCTCTCTCTCTCTCTCTCTTCTCTCTTTCTCTCTCTCTTCCTTTCGCTCTCCCTCTCTCTCTCTCTTTTTCTTCTCTATATTCTCTTTTCTCTCTTAAATCATTTTTTCTCCCACCCTCTCTCTCTCTATCTCTCACTCATCTCTCTCTCTCTCTCTCTCTCTCTCTCTCTCTCTCTCTCTCTCTCTCTCTCTCTCTCTCTCTCTCTCTCTCTCTCTCTCTCTCTCTCTCTCTCGCTCTCGCTCTCGCTCTCTCTCGCTCTCGCTCTCGCTCTCTCTCTCTCTCTCTCTCTCTCTCTCTCTCTCTCTCCTCTCTATTTTTTTCTCTCTCCAAAATCTCTCTCTCTCTCTCTAAAATCTCTCTCTCTCTCTCTACTCCATATTACCATTTTCTCTCTCTCTAAACTAAATTTGTCTCTCTCTCTCTCTCTCTCTCTCTCTCTCTCTCTCTCTCTCTCTCTCTCTCTCTCTCTCTCTCTCTCTCTCTCTCTCTCTCCTCTCTCTCTCCTTCTCTCTCTCTCTCGACTAAAATTCAATCTCCCTCTTAATTAATTCTATCTCTCTCTTTCTAGACTTAAATTCCCTATCTATCTATCTCTGAATTCTTTGCTTCTTTTCTTCTTCTTCTCCCACTCTCTTTTTCACTCCTCTTCTCTCTCTCTCTGTCTATCTATCTATCTTTCTCTCTCTCTATCAATCTATCTTTCTATCTATCTATCTTCTGCTTCTTTTTTTCTCTTTTCCTATAAGAAGACAGACATGTATACAGATAGGTAGACAGCGATAGACATGCAGCAGACAAAAAAGACAGAGACAGTCAGACAGATAGATGGATAGATCAACATGATTAAAGTATATCACTGAGTGATATATCTAGTATCTGATAGACAAAACTATACACATGCATACCCACACAGACACGCATTCACATATACACAAATTGGACAAAATACAACCACATCCCTTAACTCAATCAATGCACGTTGCAGATGTAGCAGAGTTTGCATCGAATTCACGAAGCCTTTCTCTCCACCCAGCCGAGGCTCTTGCAACCTTCCCTCTCCCTTTCCCTAACCTGTCTTCAGCGAGTTTCGTGGCCCTCCCCACCCTCCTCTTCGGGCTCGGTCCCTCCCCACCCTCCTCTTCGGGCTCGGTCCCTCCCCACCCTCCTCTTCGGGCTCGGTCCCTCCCCCACGCTGTCTCACCAACGGGTACCATTAGAGAGGCTCCAGTGTCTGATTTCATTTGCTGGCTCAAGATCCTGGGTGTATGTGCGGGGTAAAGGTATGTGTCTTTGCCTGTATATGTATATACGTAGGTTTATAGATAAAGGTATACATTTATACACGTATGCATACCAGCTTACACACGTGCATATACACATATACACGAACGCAAACACACACAGCACACATGCACACAACACACAGGGAAACACACCCAACACACACACGCACAGCACACACACACACACAACACACATACATGTGCATATGAATATATATATATATATATATATATATATATATATATATATATATATATATAATATATATATATATATAATATATATATATATATATATATTTACACACACACACACACTCACACAATTATATATATATATATATATATATATATATATATATATATATATATATATATATATATATATATGTGTGTGTGTGTGTGTGTGTGTGTGTGTGTGTGTGTGTGTGTGTGTGTGTGTGTGTGTGTGTGTGTGTGTGTGTGTGTGTATGTGTGTGTGTGTGTGTGTGTGTGTGTGTGTGTGTGTGTGTGTGTATGTGTGTGTCTATAAAAATATAGATAGATAGATATAGATATGTATATACATACATATATATATATATATATATATATATATATATATATATATAATATATATATATATATATATATATATATATATATGTATGTATGTATGTATGTATCCATATATACATGTGTGTGTGTGTACCTGTTTACATATTAATCCCCGGAAAACTGATAGTCTTGAATTATTGATTATTAAAACCCCAATTAACCCTAAATAATAACTTTACATTATCCCTTGAACTCATACCATCTGAACATTTTGTTCTTAGCATATTGATAAATTCCTTCAAAGAACAGGATACGTTTTTCATGAATTTCCTCTAAGCTGAAATTTGTCCTTTAAGAAAGCTTCGTCCTCAGTAATTCAATCTATTGTTTAAAATAAAACTGAGAAAATATAACCCGTTCCGTAGAGGAAATAATATTTCTTTTGATCTATCAATTTCTTCTTTGTTCCATTTGTCGTCGTTATTTATTTTACTGCTATTCGAAATTGAAAAACGTTCTGCTAGATATACACGGAAGGATGTTATTTCCTCAACAATTGCTGTGGTCTTGTTTTGCAGGCTGGGTTCCGGCCAAAGAGAAGAGCGTAGAGAGTACAGCATACAGGCCAAGGACCATCGATTTACTTACAGAGTTCAAGCACAGAAAGGGACAGTAAGTACATGCACACACACGCACATATATAAACCAGCACACATAAAAAAAAAACACATATATAAACACGCACACATAAAAAAACACATATATAAACACGCACAAAAAAAACACATATAAAAACACATATATAAACACGCACATAAAAAACACATATAAAACACATACACATGTAAGTATACGTCCACATCTTTGAAACCTACGTGATAATCAAAAGACTATTCTATCGTATTGATTTCACACATAATTGGAATTCGAAAAAACAGATAAGGAATAAGAAAAAATAAAAAAGAAAGAGAAGCCGTGATCAAAACAGAAAAAAAATCCTAGAGTGTGGTAAACAAGAGGCATCCAAGAAGGGCTTTCAACAGAGGGGTATCTATCGCCTACCCCCCCCCCCACCTCCCTCCCTGGCCTCATTAGAACGACCACTTACCACAACCGAAGATAATTCTTAAGTTTCTTTAATTCTATCTTCTTTTTTCTTCATATTTTGAGTCTCCTTCTTTGAAATGAAGTGTCATTTTATCTTTTCTTTTCATATGCTCTTCGGATAAACATCTCGAAATAGGAGTTTAAAAACCGACAGATCCAAAAAAGGACATCGTGACTAAGACATGGCGAAGGGATCTGATCTGCGTGGCTTATCTGTCTTGTGCGATTAATGATTCTCTCTTGTTTTGATCAGTTTGAGGATTAAGTGGCAGGGGAACTAATGAGGTCAGGTGACTAAGAATATCCCCGTTCATATGTGCAGAGATACAGATATAGATACATGTATGTTCGTATATACGTATAAATACATGTGCATTGTTCAGTTCTTTCTGCCTCTCTGTTTCTTAATGTCTCTTCCTTTTTTTGTCTGTCTTTGTTTCTCTCTGTTCTCTCTCTCTCTCTCTCTCCTCTCTTTCTCTATCTATCTATCTTTCCTTCTACCTCCTCGCTCATTCTTTATCTCTCCCTCTACCTCCCCCGCTCCTCTCTCTCTCTCTCTCTCTCACTCTCTCACTCTCTCTCTCTCTCGAACTATCTCTCTCATTCTTTCTCTCCTTTCTCTCTTTCTTTTTGCATCTGTACGCATGTATATGCGTGTTCGTGTGTGTGTGTGTGT
>NW_020871923.1:105926-110926 GCF_003789085.1 Penaeus vannamei
GAGGAACATATACGGGGATTTATACAAAAGAGAGGCACATATACTGAAATTTATTAAAAAAGAGGAACATACTTGAAATATACTGGAACCAAAAAAAAAAAAAAAAGAAAAAGAAAAAAACATAATGGAATTCATACAAAAGAGAGGTACATATAATGGAAGTCATACAAAAGAAAGAAAAATATACTTGAATTCATACCAAAGAGAGGAACATATAGTGGAATTCATATAAAAAAATGAAAATATACTTGAATTCAAACAAAAGAAACATATACTTGAATTCATACAAAAGAGAGGAACATATGCCGTCATCCATACAAAAGAAAGAAACAATGAAATCCATGCTAAAGAAAAGTACATATATTGGAATCCATACAAAAGAGAGGAACGTATACCGGAATCTATACAATAAAGCACATATAACGGAATTCTCTTCTATATGAATTCCATTTCTATTCAATAAAGCATATATAATGGAATTCATATATTCATAAAAAAGAGAGGAACATATACAGGAATACATACAAAGGAGAAGGATATAAATACTGGCTCACTGATATCAGAAATCAGCAAATCTCCCTTCTGTTACTTATATAGTAAATTATTATTTTTTTTTTTTTTTTTTTTTTTTTTTTTTTTTTTAAGCAAGTACAAAAATAAACTTACTTACGTACATGCATCTCCCGTACAGACTTCCCTTTAACGAATGCCTTGACTGGTCGTTCAAAAAAGGTTTAGACTCTCAGCGCCATGATTACATACTCGGAACTCTATAGGAATCAGAAATTGCCTCCCTCTTTTATGGGGAAATTCAGTCGATCAAAAAGCCACAGCGTCCTTATAAATTAGTTTTAGATATTTTTGAATTTCTGAATTCGAAAGATATATATACTTCAAAAGATATAAACTAAAAATAAAGAAAAACATAAAATAGATAAAAAATATACAATATAAAAATAAATAAAATATAAACATAAATAAAATGAATAAAAAGATAAAAGATAAAAGATATATATAATTCAAAAGATATATATACATTGATATCCCTTCTAAAAGATACTCCGTCAAAGATTTGAACTCACAAGAACTCATGAGAAAAACCGGCAATGATATTGTCACAAAAAAACAATAAAAAAAAAATAATAATAACGAATCAAACAAATGAACTATTTTCAAAAAGAAAATAAACCATATTCCTCACGTGATCGAGATTGGATCCAAACAAATCTAACAAGACGTAATAGAATCCTAATCCATACTAAATCACCATTACATACCCTATCAAGTTCAGAATCGAGCATTGCATATTAGGTTCAAAATCGAACAGTTTAAGAAGCAGAACCACTTGCACGAACCACAACCCGAACCAACGTAGAGGAGGGATCGAGACGTCACTTGAACATTGCAGGTTGTTGAGTGCGAAAAGCAGCTAGAACGTGCAATGGTAAAAGGTCTTATTGGGCTGTCTGTAGGTGCTGGCGAGACCTCAGGGACGCAAATAAGATCGGTTTTAGGCTGTTGCTTTCGAAAATAAGAGTGCTGCTCTTTGGCTTTTCCTCCATTCGGTGGCTCGCCTTTTCTTCTTGTTTTTATTCTTAGTTTTGATTCTTTTTTGTTTTTGTTGTTTTTTTTTTTTTCGTGTGTACTGTTCTCATTCGTTAACTAGTTTTTTTTTATTATTTAGGTTCATTTGATAAAGTGGGTGTTTTTTTTTATCCGAGTATGGCAGGTGTTTGATTAAATAAACACACGCGTACGCAAGCAAATACACACATACTCTCTCTCACACACACACGCACACACACACACACACACAAACACACACACAACAACACGACCCCCCCCCGCCCACACACACACAAACAAACACCCATTCCACCCAAAACAAAACACCCCCGCATACAACCCACCCCCACCCCATCCCCACAAACAAACAAACAAAAAAAACACAACACCCTCATCCCGCCAAAAGAACCCATCCCCCCCCATCCCCCCCACACACAAACAACAAACAAACACCACCCTCATCCCCGCCAAAACAAAAACAACCCCCCCCCATCCCCACACAACAAACAAACAAACAAAAAAACACTAACACCCCATCCGCCCAAAACCCCCCCCCCATCCCCACACAAACAAACAAACAAACAAAAAAACACTAACACCCCCATCCCCGCCCAAAACAACCCTCCCCCTCATCCCCATCCCCACCCCAACAAACAAACAAACAAACAAACACCCCTGCCCACCGCCTCTCACGGGGGAAAAGCTAACAGGAGCCGTTTCTCTTCCTCCGAAGGGCAAGGGAGGCGCATCCTTGACAATCACAGACGAAAAATGCAGAGGTGATGGTCTCACTCCAGACAAGGTCGGGACGAGAGCTCTTCAGGAGAGAAGGGCTGGGGGGGGAGGGGGGAGGGGGGAGGGGGGGACCTGTTCGGGACTTTTTCTTTTTTTTTTCTTTTTTTTTCTTCTTCTTCTGTGTCTCCTTTCTGTCTTTTTCCACCTTTTTTTATTATTATTATATATTTATTACTATTATTAGCATTATTATTGTTAGCATTACTGTGATTATTATTATTTGTCTGTTTTGGTTTTCTTTTTCATCATCTTTTACTTTTCTTCTGTCTCCCATTTCTCCTCTTTTTCCTCCTTTTTATTATTATTATTATTATTATCATTATTATTATTATTGCTAGTACTACTATCATTAGCATTATTAATGTTTGCATTACTGTGATTATTATTGTTTTTTTTCCTTCTTCGTCTCATTTTGTCTTATTTTCTTCCTCCTTTTCTTTGTCATCCTTTTTTTTTTCCTTCTTTATATTTTTCTCCTCCTCCTCTTCCTCCTTCTCTCTTTTATTCCTCCTCCTCTTCCTCCTTCTCCTTCTTTTTCCTCCTCCTTTTCCTCCTCCGTCTTTTTCCTCCTCCTCCTCCCCCTCTTTTACTTTTCCGTTTTCGTTTTCTTCTTCTCTTCCATTTTCCGTTGCGGTTGGCCACAGGAAACTGCACTTTGTATTTGTTCCTTTGCAATAAGAGTGTGTTAGTGTGTCTGTATTCATGTGTACGTGCATCTGTGTGTGTATTATGGGTATATGTGCGCGTGTGTATTTTATGTGTGTATTTGCATTTATGTAAATATGTATGTGTATGTATTTTGTGTGTGTATTTGCATAAATATGTATTTGTATGTGTATTTGGGTGTGTATGTATGCGTAAGGGTATATGTTCGTGTATATATGTGGATTTGCGTGTGTATGTGAATTTGTGTGTGTACGTACCTGTATACGTGCGTGTGTGTATGTGTATGTGTATGTATATTTTGTGTTTTATGTGTATGTATGTGTTGCGTGTGTTTGTGTATGTATATTTGTGTATGTATATTTGTGTGCATTTGTGGGTGTTTGTGTATGTATATTTGTGTATATATATTCATGTGAATTTGTGTGCGTATGTATGTGTTTGTATATATCTGTGTATATATGTGAATGTGCATTATATGTGTATGTATGCACATATATATTTATCTACATACGTCTGCGCATCGAGGTAAAGATCCACGCATTTACCTCTCCACCCTCCCACCCCCTCCTCCTTATCCTATATCCTTAACTAGCCCTATGGCTCCTATTACCCTCAAGAAACTATCCACGCAACCCATTTTCAAATCCACGCAAAAGATCTTTTGAATAGACCCACCAAAATGCCTCTCCAGAACGAGAACCTGGTGCCACCGCGTGTTCCGTAGCGGCAGGAGTGGGTATCTAAAACTGCATCGGAAGAAACCCATAACGGGGCCAATTCCAAGGCATATCTAGGCGGTTTTGGGGGCTGAAAGAAGAGTGTGTGTGGTGGTGTTTTTGGCAAAGCGGTGCGGGCGGTTTCGTGTTATTTAGAGGGTTTTGTTTATGTGACTTGAAATCGTTGCAGTGTTTGCATGTTATCGCAGTTCCGTTTGGTTATCATTATCATTATTTCAATTATTATTATCATTATTACTATTGTTGTTATTTTTATTATCATCATTACTATCATTATGATTATCATCATTATTTTAGTAGTAGCATCATTATTGTTGTTGTTATGATGAATGATAATATAGATAGATGTAGTATGCATGTATATATGTACATATATGTATATATGTATATATATATACATATATATATTATTATATATATATATATAATATATATATATATATATATATATATATATAATTATATATTATTATATATAATATAATATTATATATTATATATATATATATATATATATATATATATATATTATATATATATATTATATATATATATATATATATTATATATATATATATATATATATATATATATATATATATATATATATATATATATATATATATATATATATATATATGTATGTGTGTGTGTGTGTGTGTGTGTGTGTGTGTGGTGTGTGTGTGTGTGTGTGTGTGTGTGTGTTGTGTGTGTGTGTGTGTGTGTGTGTGTGTGTGTGTGTGTGTGTGTGTGTGTGTGTGTGTGTGTGTGTGTGTGTGTGTGTGTATGTGTGTGTGTGTGTGTGTGTGTGTGTGTGTGTGCTGTTGTGTGTGTGTGTGTGTGTGTGTGTGTGTGTGTGTACATACATACATACATACATATATATATATAATATATATATATATATATATATATATATATATTATATATATATATATATATATATATATATACATATATGTATACATTCTTTTTCTATGAAATTTAAGGGAAATTCCATTTTTTCCTTCCACTATACATTACTGCGCATGATTAAGCCATGCTTCCTATGGAAATGTATATCAAATGAGGACATTACAGGATTAAATCTCAAGCTTAATTAATCTGAAATTTAACTGACACGTCCCGCATGTTAATCTACAAATGATTTATGTGTGGACATAACTTTTAGATTCATCAAAAAAGTATTTTATGGTACAAAAAATACGCCCAATCTACTGCTTGGAAATTCTGTTT
>NW_020871923.1:115926-118426 GCF_003789085.1 Penaeus vannamei
CAGACGGAAACGACCATTATCGTCTGACTGGAAAATCGACAATACGTTAAAAAATGGAGAAAAAAAAATCAGAAAATTGTCAAAAAATGGACGGAAAAAAGTGCTAGTATGACAGCACCTTTAGCAGTATTGCAGTTGATCATGACGTCATAGGCTAGCTCATCTCGCCAAGTTCCGCATCAAAGGAACGAGAGATCAAGCGACGAATCACCACGGACTGGCAGGCTTTCGCGAGAGCCAGTCCTGTACCTAGAGACAAGAATATGCTAATTGTCCTGAAAAAGAGAATCTATGATCAATGCATCGTAGAATCTCACGACGAAACAAACGCTAATATTACGATCAATTCAGCGCGCACGTGAAATGAATTATGCATATATCACCTGTAGAGATAAAACAGGAAAAAAAAAGTGGATACGTAAACAAACCAAAGTGCGAGACAGCATAGAGACAACAAGCGAACTAAAATGGAACTGGATGGGACGAGACGCTTGACACATTGGACCCCACGAGGACTCCGCAGAAATCGAGGTCGGCAGAAAACCCTTTCAAAAGTATTGACATCGGAAGGCTCAGGACAGAACGACGAGGAATTCAGGAGGCTCTAATACACACACACACACACACACACACACACACACACACACACACACACACACACACACACACACACACACCACACCACACCATAATATATATATATATATATATATATATATATATATATGAATATATAGTTTATATATGTATATATGTGTGTGTATACGTATATTTATATGTAAATATACGTATATACATATCTATCTATCTATCTATCTATTTATCTATCTATCTATCTATCTATCTATCTATCTATCTATCTATCTATCTATCTATCTATCTATCTATCTATATATATATGTATGTATGTATGTATATATATATATATATATAGATAATAGATAATAGATAGATAGATAGATAGATAGATAGATAGATAGATAGATAGATAGATAGATAGATAGATAGATAGATAGATAGATAGGTAGGTAGGTAGGTAGATAGATAGATTTAGATATATATGTATATACGTATATTTACATATAAATATATGCATACACATACACACACATGTACATATATAAACTGTGTGTATTTTCTTGTTAGTTTACAGCGTGTTATCTATGTAGTCTATTTGTGCAAGGGCGCTGAAGAACTGTTCCCCTTCAACCAGATGAGCTAAATCATATTCAATTAGAATGACTAGTATCGTTATTGCATTATCTTGGTCCATTTTGACTTGCCGCTCTTTAAACTCCCCCCTTTTTCTTCTTGAAAATCATCCAAATTTAACTTTCCCTCATTTGTTTACAATATTATCTTTATTCATCCATGTGCATGAACCTTATTTTACTTTACTTAAATAACATAGCAATTATATCCACAACAAACTTCAAAAAAAAAAAAAAAATCGAAAGAACAAAGTCACTCGAAACCACAACATTTTTCGAAAAAAAAATTGATCTTTATCGAAAGAGCAAAGAGTCACTCCTGACATTTTGCTCTTTACTCACTCCCTGTTACTCACGTTCCAAATATTTTCTCACACTTACTTAACTCGGGTCTAATGGAGGGAAAAACTTGACCCATTCCTTACCATTAATGACCCAGCTTCTCTTCCTTCGTCGGTGCGAGTGACTGTTCGGTCTTCTTAACCTCCTTCATTGACGTTTAACTGTAAAGAAGATGGTTCTAGCGTCCTGTTAAATGAAACTTGATGACGAAAGTCTTAAAGTCTGTAGACGGGTGTGTGTGTGTGTGTGTCTGTCTGGAGGAAGGGGTTGTTTGTTTGTGTTCCTCTGTGGGGTTGTGTGTGTGTGTGTGTGTGTGTGTGTGTGTGTGTGTGTGTGTGTGTGTGTGTGTGTGCTTATATTCGTAGCCCTGACCTACGATTCGAAACCGGTCTTATTCACTTATTTAAAACGCCTAAAACCACTTCGGAAATGCGAAAACAAGACAAAACAAAGTCATAAAGATCAACAGCCTATGTGAAACAGATGGAAAACCATCTCTAACGGCACGCAAGAGGCAGAATGAGTTTCCTTTTCAACTATTCAGTTTGTTGTTTTGTTCCATGTCAATCCGTTTCGAAAATGCATGAGCTTGTTAACATTCACTGGTATTAGAAACTGGGTTCCTCTTATTCATTTATTTACTTGTTTTTGTTTGTTTGTTGTTTTGTTTTCGTGGATGGTATTCTATAATGTCTATGTTTTTTGTTTCCATAAGCATAATTCCTTCTATCGCTTGGTATCAATTTTCGAATTTATTTCAAACCTCGCCTTCAATTTGGCTAAGCACCCTCTCGAATTATCTCATGACCTCGTATTCTTCTCACGCCTAACTTTCCTTCACTCCTTCTTCGCCAACTTCCCTTTCTAGTTACAAACAAAAGAGAGAGAGAGAGAGAAAGAAATCCCTTCTTTTAACCCCGAAACCAACACGCAGTCTCTTTTCGCGG
>NW_020871923.1:123426-125926 GCF_003789085.1 Penaeus vannamei
ACGACACACACACACACACACATATTGACATATAATATATGTATATGTTTATATATATATATAATATATTATATATATATATTATATATATATATATATATATATATATATATATATATATATACATGTATATATAGGTTTATATATACATATATATGTGTGTGTGTATGCATATATATATATATATATATATATATATATATATATATATATATATATATAATATATATATATATATATATATATATATATATATATATATATATATATATATATATATATATATATATATATATATATATATATATATATATATATATATATATATATATATATATACTCACACACACCACATCTATGTACATATGTATGAATGTTCGCTGCTTCCGCCGTCAAAGATCTCTTTCCAAACTGATATTCCAAAAAGCGAAATCGTTCTCCCGGCTGTCAGAGGCTCGAGTCGCATGGCAGCGGCAGTTCTGCAACAGGCGCTAGAAAGCCGTCCAGCTTGATCAATTATGCATTCTGTCTTGAGAGACGTGTCAGTCAGTAGCCAGGAGTTTGCACATGCAATATGCTTTAGTGCAATTGGTTTGGTCGTCTCATTGCACGAAGACTGCCGGGAAAATAGTAGCGGGTCGGAGATGAAAGATCGTTGTTGCAATTGTAAGAATTTGCTTTATTTTTCAGTCTGCAAATCGGCATATAAGACTTATGTTTATGTGTTTGTGTGTTCACATTTTTTCTCTCTTCTTGTGAATGTGACGCGTATGTATTTGCGATTGTGTATTTGTGTAACTAAAGTTTCTGCGTGTGTATGCGTGTTCGTATGGATGCATGTACTGCAAATGTGTTCGTTTTCCTAACTTGTTAAAAAAAAATACGACACAGTTGAAGCTTGTTCTAACGGGGATCTGCGAGTTTAAATTTATATTTGTTCTCTGACATGTAACATCGCCCAGCTGTACGGAGAACAGTTAAATAAAACATTGTTAGTGAGATTGTACATTTTATTTTTTTGGTTACTGTTTTTTTGTTCTGAAGTGTATGGATGGTCTCATGATTAGGGAATATAAGTGTCTGTCTTATTATGTGTGTATCTAATGAGTGTCTTTTTTTTTTCTTTTCTTTGTGTGTGTGTGTGTGTGTGTATGTATGTGTTTATGTGTGCGTTGTATGTGTGTGCGTGTGTGTGTGTTTGTGTGTACATGTGTGTGCGCGAGAATGTGTGTACGTGTGGGTATATGTTGTGTGTGTTTGTGTGTGCATGTGAATATGTATACGTGTGTGTATGTGTTCATATATTTTTGTATGAATATGTGATTGTCAGCTAACGTCTGAATATTTTGTAATTTGCTCGGGTTTTTCGTACCAAGAGGATTATTATTAGCTAATCCCACATTGATCACCCAAAGCTCTCAACGTTTTTATAAACACAAACAAGCAAAGGTCATTACGACAGAGTCCTGAAAATAATCATTCTCCACCCGCTTAAAAAGGTGAAAATGAATAATAATAATGATAATAATATTAATGATAATGATAACAACAACAAAATAATTACAATATTAGACAAAAACAACAAAATAATGACAATACTAATGATAATGGTGATAATAATAAAAACGTTGATAAAAAAGGAAAAAGAAAAGAAACATAGAATTTCATGATTACCAAAACCAGATATGTCAACATTAATACATTCTAGCTCATTCTTCAGACTGAGAAGCTCTTCCATTAGTCTGGCTCAGCATGACTTGAGAATGAAGAAGTGGATCCCAAAAAAAGAAGGAAAAAAAAAGTTTGGATTCTGCAGATACTAAATACGACTGAGATTTCTCTGTGTATGTGTGTGTGTGTACGTGTGTGTGTGTGTGTGTGTGTGTGTGTGTGTGTGTGTGTGTGTGTGTGTGTGTGTGTGTGTGTGTGTGTGTGTGTGTGTGTGTGTGTGTGTTGTGTGTGTGTGTGTGTGTGTGTTGTGTGTGTTGTGTGGGTGAGAGGGAGAAGAAAGGGAGGAGGAGGAGGAGGGGAAGGAGAGAGGAGGGAGGGAGGAGAAGAGGGAGAGAAGGAAGAGGAGGGAGAGTAGGTGGAGGGTAGCAGTAGGAGGAGGATAATGAAAGGAGAAGGAAGAAAAAAGCCAAATTAGTAATCGTGAATAAATGATGATTCGATATTGATAGTAACAATGATAAAAATATCAATGTTGATAACAACTTTAATGATGATACTATTGAAAATAACAATAATAATCGTGGTAGCAATAATGATAATAATAACAATAATGATAATAATGGTGATGATAGTAATCATCAACTTCACCATCATCATCAGTATTATTATGATAATGAAAATGATGATAATGATAATGGTAATGATAATAACAATAATAATGATACTAATGATATTGTTAATGATAATGATAATAATGATAATAATAATAAAAACTGATGATAATAGTAATCATCATCATCAGCAGCAGTATAATGATACCAACATTGAT
>NW_020871923.1:128426-133426 GCF_003789085.1 Penaeus vannamei
ATATATATATATATATATATACATATACATATATAAACACACACGTACTCTCTCTCTCTCGGTCTGCCTCTCCCTCTCTTCCTCCCTTCCTTCCTTCCCTCCATCTATCCACCTCATTCCCTCTCTCCCGGCCTCTCTCTTCCACATTATTTACTCTCCCTGATGAAACCTTTCAATCATGAAGTTGATGAATCAAAGTTGACGAGATAATGAAGCTAATTAATAAAGGGCTGTTCTTATGCAAGCTGAGATGATGTGGCGTTGAAGACCAGTTAAATGAGTGAGCTGTAATTACGTTTAAAAGGAAATCTTGTTAAAAACAAAATCACTAATGAGAAGAGGATATGTTCGGATCATTTCGAAAACAAGATGATGGATATATTAATTACTTAATGATGATAATAACAATGGTGATTATGAATCCTATCTTATTACTGTCATCTTCATCATCATGAGCATTATTACCATCATGTGATTATTATCATTACTATCATTATCTTTATCATTAATATAATTATTAACATTATTATAATTATCATTTTATAATTGTTATCATTACCATAATTATCATGATTATTGTTATTATTAGCAATATCATTATCATTTCACTATTACTGTTATTATTATTATAATCATTGTTATTATCATTATCATTATTGCTATTGTTATTTTTATCATTATTATTTCTATTATATCATCATCATTATCAATCATTATCAGCAACACTATTACGGTCATCATCATTATCGTTAAAATAATTATCATTTTCATTGTGAATATCCCCTTTGATTACTCTTAATCTTATTTTTGTTATTCTATTATTATTATTATCATTGTTGTTGTCACTATCACCATTATCATTATCATTATTAGTATCCTTTTTTACCATTGTTGTTATTATCATCATCATTATTACTATTGTTATTGTCATCATTGTCATTATCATTATTGATAATGTTACTTATATTGTTTTTATTGTTATCATCAATATCATTGGTATTATTATCATTAGTAGTAGTAGTAGTACTAGAAGTAGTTGATATTATTATCACTATCACTATCGTTATTATCATTATCAGTATTATTGTTATCATCATCATTATTATCATTATGAATATCATTATCATTATCATCATCATTATTGCTAGCATTGTCATTATCCTCATCATCACGGGCATTACCATAATCATCATCATCTTTAATGATAACATAGACTATGTATTAACAAGATGAAAACAAATTAAAGAGAAGAAATCAAATAAATGCATATAAGTATATAAACATTCACATTGCATTTACAAATTCTAGAGATCCATTAATATCTAATAAGCCATTAACATTTATTACCATCATGATTATATAAACATTAACATCGGCGTCAACATCAACCAAACTACATTAAGATATTAAACAACAAATATCTAAACAACAGAAAATCAAGCTGTTATAAAAAGGTAACGATTATACCCCGTGTTCATTATCACAATACAATAAGTGTCATTATAGCCTGATAACGTAGTGATTTTCGCCTCTACAGAGAATTCCCCTCGGAGCGATATTGTCATCGAGATTTTCATCTTTAATTATTATTGTCATCATCATCATCACTTGCATTAGAATTATTGTTCGTATCCTATCATTTCTGAACAAAAGTTATTGTCATTTTTTTCACCTTTCTTCTTCTTCTTCCTCTTCTTAATGATTCTTGTCATTATTGTCAGTATTATTACTTTTATGATATTGTTATTGTTATTGTTGATATTATCATTGACATTACTACCATCATTACTTTTATCATTTTTATTATTCCTATTGGTATAATTGCTAATAACATTACTGATATCATCAGTATTATTGTCATTAATATTTTTATTATCATTATCATTGTTATTATTATCATCATTGTTATCATCCTTATTATTTTCATTATTATTATTATTATTATCATTATCATTATATTATTATTTCATCATTATTATTATTATTATTATTATATTATTATTATTATTATTATTATTATTATTATTATTATTATTATTATATATTATTATTATTATTATTATCATCATCATCATCATAAATCGCAATCATTATCATTATCATTTTTATCAATTTTATTATTGTTATTAACTTCATTGTCATTAGTATTAATAGTAATGATAATGATAATAATGATAATAATGAATAATAATAAATAATAATAATAATAATAATAATAATAATAATAATAATAATAATAATAATAATAATAATAATAATATAGATAATGATAATAATAATAATGATAATAATTTTTTTTTTCTGTAGTCATTATCATCATTATTAGCATTATTACCATTACAGTTATCATCATAATTGTTATCATCATTACTAATATCATTGTGTTATTATTATCATTATAATTCATATCCTTTTCATTAATAACATTATCATTATAATGATTATTATCATTGCTGTCACCGTTATTATCATGACCGTTATAATCATTATCAATACTTCCGCTATCACAGGCATTCCTATAATCATACCTACTATAATCATCATTAATGAAATTAATGTCAGATCTGCAAATATCATTAAATTATTATCAGCCGTAACTTTATATCATTAAGGTTTCGAGTGCTGTTCGAACCAGAATTCTCATTATATTAACCATAATCATTATCAATAATATTTTTTTCTTACGATTATCAGTATCTCTTTGATTCTGTGACATTATTTCGATTAAAGACAAAAAAAAAAAAAAAAAAAAAAAAAAAAAGAGAAAATAATTGAAAGAAAAGAGTTAAAGACACTTTTCAAAATGAACCAAATATCGTTCAGTGCAGCAGAAGAACAAGAAGAACAACAACAATAACAACAACAACAAAGCAGAGTAGAATTTACAAGGGAATATTTGCCGAAATTTTAACTAGTGCTGTGATATCTCTGTTGACCCATTTGTTTACGTTACAATTCGTGATGGAACAGTGCCCCCTGCCTAATTGTATTCAATTTATATGTAATCATTTCAGTTCATACATACGGAATGTATTGGGGTAACTCGATTATAATCAATACAGGGAACTATGTACAGTGTGATAATTTAATGAAAAGCCCCATATTGTGATGTCGATGAAATAAAGCATTCCCATTCATATAGTTTTGCATACAAACGCAAGTTCAGTTATGACACGTGTGCATGCTGTAACTGTGGCGATAAATCTAACTTGTTTTCTTTCGTAAATCTGCATTGTTAGAGAGAAGGGGTTGGAGGAAGGAAAGAAGAAAGGGGTGTATATATATATATATATATATATATATATATATATATATATATATATATATATATATATATATATATATATATATATATATATATATATATAGAGAGAGAGAGAGAGAGAGAGAAGAGAGAGAGAGAGAGAGAGAGAGAGAGAGATAGAGAGAGGGGAGAGAGCGAGAAATAAAGATATATAGATAGATATAGACAGACAGACAGAGAAAGAGAGGGGTGGGTGCGATAATGGCAAATAACACAAACAAGACATAACGACGTTTTTTATGCATGAAAAATATTGTCATTATTACTATTGCTATTATGAATATCATCATTACTTTTGTTATCATCATAATCATCATCATTATCTGTCAACGTTCATGGCATTATCATTATTACTATCATTATTATTATCGTTATTATGAAAATTATTATTATCATTTGAATAATTATATTTTAGTTACTATTATTATTGTTGCTATTATTTTTTATTATTATTATTATTATTATTATCTATTATCATCATTATTATTATTATCATTATCATTATCATTATAATTATCATTATCATTATCATTATCATTATTATTATTATTATTGTTATTATTATTATTACTATTATCATAAAAATAATTATGATTATTATCATCATTATTAATATAATAATAGTAACAATAATATTAATAATAATAATAGTAACAATAATAATAGCAATAACAATAATAACAATATCATCACTATCATTAACATTATTATTATCATCGTTATTATCATCATTGTTATTAATATGATTATCTATAATACATTATAATCATTAATATATATTCTTATTATTATCATTACTATCATTATCATTATTATCATCACTGACATCCTTCATTATTTCCATCATCCTCCTCTCATCATCATCATCTTCATTATAGATATTATTGTTAGCACCAATAATGTTATTGTTATCATTATTATCATCATTATTACTGTAGCTATCATAATTGTTCCTATTATTATGTTTCTCATCATTATTACTATCAATACCATTATCATTACCATTACTGCCGATATCATTATCATTATAATTAGTAGTATTGCTACTAGTTTTACGACATGATATTCATCATTGCCATAAACATTCGTACAAGCATCATTGTTATTATTTTTTCTCATTATGACATCCAATTAGCTGAAGTTTTATATTGCTATTTTTTAAATAAAGATACTGATATAAGAAAGAAAAGAAGAAAGAAAAAAAAAAAAAAAAAAAAAAAAAAAAAAAAAAAAAAAAAAAATATATATATATATATATATATGTATATATATATATATATATATATATATATTATATATATATTTCTTCTTTCTTTCTTCTTTCTTTTTTTTCCTTTATTTTCTTTTTTTACATAAAGTTGATTTATTTATAAATTTTCGTCTGTTTGCCTATAGAATTTATTTACTTATTATTATTATTTTCGAAATTTATTATTATTACTATCAATTTTTATTATTTTTATTATTATTATTATTTTTATTTATTTTTATTGTTTGCCTTTTTATCTCTTTCTGAATAAAAACATACTTTTGGACGTCTGCTGAAAATCCTCTGTAAGTAGCTTATCTTTTTTCTTCTTTTCCTTCTCCGTTTTAAGCCTTGTTTGGCTTATGGATCGCTTCAGTGTCTGGGGAGAACACTCAGAAATTAAAAGCTTTATCTCTTATTTTTTTGTGTTTGTGTTTGATTGTCTTT
>NW_020871923.1:148426-155926 GCF_003789085.1 Penaeus vannamei
GAAGGAGAAGAAGAAGAAGAAGAAGAAGAAGAAGAAGAAGAAGAAGAAGAAAGAAGAAGAAAGAAGAAGAAGGAACAGGGGGAAGGAGGAGGTGGAGGGGTAGGAGTGCATCTGTCGAAGGGCGCAGGAGATACATCGCCTTATATGTTAGGAGGAGCAAGTGAAAACGGAGTAGGTGAAAGAAAAGGAGGAAGAAGAGGACGAGGTGGAGGAGGAGAGGGAGGAGGAGGAAGAGGGGAGAAGGAGAAGGAAGGAGGGGGAGGTGGAGAGGAAGAAGAGGAGGAGATGGGAAAGAGGAAGAGAAGGAACAGGAGTAGGAGAAAGAAAATGCGAAGGAGAAAACGAGGAAGACGAAGAAAGAAAGAAGGAAAACGAAGACCAGAGCATAGCGAGGAGTAGAAAAAAAAATTATCGAAAAAAAAGAAAGACCAAGGAACAGAACATGACGAAGATTAAGAAGAAGTAGAAGAAGAAGAAGAAAAGTGGAGGAAGACGAAGAGTAAAAGAACACGACCGCTGAAGCCACTGCAGTAAATTTTGGACATATAATGGGTCGGCCGCATGATGCATCAGCACTAACACAGTAACGTGTCCTGAAACACAAACTGCAACATAGCCATAGCAAGATTGGAAAATAAATCTCCACTAGTCTTGAAAAAAAAACCCGATGTGGACATTCAGTAAATAAATAAATATCGGATGAATGAATGATGAATGAATTATTTAATGAATCGGGTATCCATATCTGTTATCTTGTCTGATGAGGAGTTTAATTAGATTCGAAACGTCGTGGATATTTTCTTATTTCATAATGTGTTTTATTTCAGCATTTCAAAAAACCACAATAAGCATTCTAGTGGATAGGATGAAGGAGGAAGCATGTCAGAGGATGAGGTGAATGGGAGGATTCGGTTGTGTATGATATACGAACGAAATATAATGAAAGATGCACGAAAGAAAATAAATAACAGCGCAAGGGATATGTATAACCCGTCTCTGATGAAGATTTAACCTAAGCGCATCAGAGACATTCATCTAAATCCCTTGAGCCGCGAGGTTATTCATTCTCATTCATATTTTTTTTCTCTGCATTTATCACAATGAACTCTAATAGAGGGATACGAACGGTCGACTCTACATTAGAGCCGGGACTTTGGGCGTCAGGAGAGGAAGACTAAGTATATTGACAGCCCCAAGACGTATATATAAGTTTGTGTCAGTGTGAATGAGGGTCTTTTTTTTTCCTCAGCTGCAAGTTTTTCAATCTAAACTTTCTTCGGTTAATGATGATATTGGTTTCTCAACTGTTGGCAGTATAGGAATAATAAAAAAAAAAACATATATTTAGGAATTAGTTGTTTTTTTTTTCATTACGAGATAGGAGAGGCAGGAGGAAGAAAAAGAGGAAGCGAGAATGAAGAAGAAATCATTAATCAATCCAACGAAATCCAAGGAAATCAGGCAGTATAGGAATAAAAAAAAAAAAAAAAAAAAAAAAAAAAAAAAAAAAAAAAAACATGTATTTAGAAATTAGTTTTTTTTTTTCATTACGAGATAGGAGAGGCAGGAGGAAGAAAAAGGAGAAAGCGAGAATGAAGAGGAAATCATTAATCAATCCAACGAAATACTCGTACGATCCTCAATGCTAATAGGCAATGTTAATGAAGCCAATACCCAATGCACATTGATTGGTTATTCATAATGGTTTGTACTTTCTCCTAATTACGGATTTATGGCCAAGAACACGCTGGAGAGTGATGTCTTTTGGAACGAGTGTACTGGAACGGTTTCAGATGAACCAATGTTGGAAATAACTATTTTTCAATGAATCTGTAAGATGAGTATGAATGTTCTGAAATGAACAATATTCGGATCGGACTTTTTAGACCTTTGGGAACGATCTGAACTGTAGCTATAACAGACCACAATACATTTACGTAGAAATTGATATGAAATAGACACGAAATAGATAGACATACTGACGGCGATCTGTGTTGAACTAATCTGAATACAAAAAAAAAAAGAAAAAAAAAGGAAAAAAGGAAAAAAAAAAAAAAAAGAAATGTATGCAGATTTTGATTTGAAACAAACATGACATAGATAAACTTACTTTGACAACAGGAAGCTTTTAAGAGTTAGCTGGACTCGCCTCTTCCTACTTCCGTGGCTGTCTATCCTCTTTAATTATGTCTTTTTTCTTCTCTTTCTGTCTTTCGTGGCTGGTGTCTTTCTGTGTCAGTCTGGACGTCTGTTCGCGTGCGTATGTGGCCTCCAAAGTGTCTGTCTTGTAGAAAAGTATGAATGAAAAGGAGTCACTTTACGAATCCCCCTTCATTTTTGTTGTTGTTGTTGTTGTTGTTTTTTCTTGTTCATTTTCTTTCTGTTTGCTTTCTTAGATTATGTTTGTTTTTTGTCTATATGTCTATCTGAATGTCTATTCTCTTTATTACTCGTCTCCCCCCATACACATTAGCACATACAGCACACACACACACACACACACATACACACACACACACACACACACACACACACACACACACACACACACACACACACACACACACACACACACACACACACACACACACACACACACACACACACACACACACACACATACACACATACACACATACACACACACACACACACAGTCGCGCAAGATATATTTACATACAAGTATATTCATTTTTTTTATGTTTTTTTTTCACTGATACAGAATACCCAGGAAATTACTTGCTCTGAATTAAACACTTTTCATCTTCACACAAAATAGAATAATGAATTGTTCAATGCTCTGTATAACAAGAAATATGATAAAGTAAACATGAATGAACAAATAATAAAGACAATGATCTGTATAACAAAAAATATGATAGAGTAAACTGATGAATGAACAATTAATAAACAATAGATATTATTGGAAATAAAAATTAAACCAAATAACAAAATGTAAAAAAAAAGAAAAAAATACATTCAATTAAAGAGAGAAAAGAATGATAATAAGCAGAGAAAAATACAATCGTATTTACTTCAAGAAAGAAAATAGAACAGCATGAATAAATTAGAAATAAAATGCATTCCGCAAGAAATAATAAACAATTTACTTTATATCAAGAAATGCAGTGGAGATAAGTTAATAGATAGCCACCAAGAAAAGTGAAAAGGACCATTAAATAAATAAATAAATAAACGTATAAATAACATATAAGGGAAAAAAAAATAAGTGAAGGAATGTATGAATTGATGAATAATATATATACGTGTGTGTGCTTGTATGTGTGTGTGTGTTGTGTTTGTATATGTGTGTGTATGTGTGTGTGTGTGTGTGTGTGTGTGTGTGTGTGTTTGTATGATTGTGTATGTGTGTGTGTGTGTGTGTGTGTAGAAACAGAGAGAGAGAGACAGACAGACAGACAGAGACAGAAAGCGAGAGACAGGGAGTCAGAGACAGAGACCGAGAGACCGAGAGACAAAGACAGAGACAGAGAGACAAAGACAGAAACAAAGACAGATAAAAAAAATACTAATAAATACCACAACAACGATTCCCCCAAAAGCCCAAGAAGAAGGAAGAAGACAGGAGGAACCGAGCCAGAACCACACAGAAGCCCCACACAACCATCCTTCCGCGGCCTAAATGTGACAAACTCTCCTGAAGTCTGCGGGAGTCATTTCAGCGAAGTATCTCCAAGGCAATGCACGAGTTACAGGGCGGCAGTGACTTTCCTTTCACACGCCAAGTTCGTACGCGTTGAAGGCCGGGCTGATTGTGTGTGGCGGTGGTGGAGGGGAGGCCACCCCCCCCCCCTTAAGAAAGAAAGCAAGAAAGAAAGATTAATGATTAATGATGTAATAATAATAATGATAATAATAATAATGATATAAATGAGAATAATAATAATGAAATGAGGCTGATAGATATAATAATAATAATAATGATAATAATGATAATAATGATAATAATGATAATAATAATAATAATAATAATAACAATAATAATAATAATGATAATAATAATAATAATAAATAATTAATATAATAATAATAATAATAATAATAATTAATAATAATAATATAATAACAATATAATAATAATAATAATAATGATAAATAATAATAATAATAATAATGATAATAAATAATAATAATAATAACAATAAATAATAATAATAATAATAATAATAATATATAATTAGTAATAATATAATAATAATAAATAATAATAATAATAATAATAATAATAATAATAATAATAATAATAATAATATAATAATAATAATAATAATAATAATAATAATAATAATAATAATAATAATAATATAATAAATAATAAATAAATAATAATAATAATATATAATAATAATAATTGATAATAATAATTAATAATAATAATAACAATAACAATAATGATGATGATGTAATAATAATAATAATGATAATAATAATAATAATAATAATAATAATAATAATAATAATAATAATAATAATAATAATAAAAATAATAATAATAATAATAATAGTTATAATAATAATAGAAATAATAATAATGATGATGATAGTAATAATAATAATAATAATAATAATAATAATAACAATAACAATAACAGTAATGATTATAATAATAATGATAATTATAGTAATAATGATGATAATATTAGTAATAAAAATGATAAGTAAAATTAATGATGATAATTATAGTAATAATAATGATAATAAGTAAAAATAATGATGATAATATTAGTAATAATAATGATAATAAGTAAAATTAATGTAGTAAATTAATGATAATAAGTAATGATAATATTAGTAATAATAATGATAATAAGTAAAAAAATTAATGATAATATAGTAATAATATGAAAAATAAGTAAAATTAATGAAATAATAATAATGATGATAATTAAGTAATAATAAAATAATGATGATAATAAGATGATAATAAGTAAAAATAATGATGTAATGATGAAATAAGTAAAAAAATGATGATGATAATAAGTAAAATAATGAAGATAATAAGTAAAAATAATGATAATAAGTAAAAATAATGATGATAATAAGTAAAAATAATGATGATAATAATTACAAATAATGATGATAATAATTACAAATAATGATGATAATAAGTAAAAATAATGATGATAATAAGATCAATAATGATGATAATAAGTAAAAAATAATGATGATAATAAGTAAAATAATGATGATAATAAGTAAAATAATGATGATTAATAAGTAAAAATAATGATGATAATAAGTAAAAATAATGATGATAAGAAGTAAAAATAATGATGATAAGAAGTAAAAATAATGATGATAATAAGTAAAAATAATGATGATAATAAGTAAAAATAATGATGATAATAAGTAAAAATAATGATGATAATAAGTAAAAAATAAAGATGATAATAAGTATATGATAATAAAAAATAATGATGATAATAAGTAAATATAAATGATGATAATAAGTTAAAAATAATGATGATAATAAGTAAAAAATAATGATGATAATAAGTAAAAATAATATGATAATAAGTAAAAATAATGATGCATAATAAAAAATAATGATGATAATAAGTAATAATGATGATAATAAGTAAAAAATAATGATGATAATAAGTAAAAATAATGATGATAATAAGTAAAAATAATGATGATAATAAGTAAAAATAATGATGATAATAATTACAAATAATGATGAATAAGTAAAAATAATGATGATAATAAGTAAAAATAATGATGATAATAGATAAAATAATATGATAATAAGTAAAAATAATGATGATATAAGTAAGAAATAAAAAATAATTGATGATAATAAGTAAAAATAATGATGATAATAAGTAAAAATAATGATGATAATAAGTAAAAATAATGATGATGATAAGTAAAAATAATGATGATAATAAGTAAAAATAATGATGATGATAAGTAAAAATAATGATGATGATAAATAAAAATAATGATGATAATAAGTAAAAATAATGATGATAATAAGTAAAAATAATGATGATAATAAGTAAAAATAATGATGATAATAAGTAAAAATGAATAATGTAAAATAAATGATAATAAGTAAAAATAACGAGGATAATATTAGTAATAATAATGATAATAACTAAAAATAACGATGATAATATTAGTAATAATAATGATAAGTAAAAAAAAATGATGATGATAATAAAGATACAAAAAAAACATTAGAGAAGAAAATAAGCATCGAAGCATATTCTTCCCACGCCCATGAATCGCCGCGCCAAAGATCTGAAGCCCATCACAAAAGAGAGAAACTATCACACAGTTTTCAAAAAAAGTTTACGCGAAATAGCGAAAGTTTCCAGCACGCCAAGTTTGAAGCCACATTTCGATCGGAGACTTACAAGCTTGTATTTTTTGGTCAAGAATCGCTTCAGGTCACTTTCAGAGCCGAGTTTGTGCCGTGTATTCCTCGTTGTACTTGAATTTACATAACGATATATATATATATATTTACATACAAGATATATTTACATACAAGTATATTCATTTTTTATGTTTTTTTGTGTGTATGTGTGTGTGTGTGTGTGTGTGTGTGGTGTGTGTTGTGTGTGTGTGTGTGTGTGTGTGTGTGTGTGTGTGTGTGTGTGTGTGTGTGTGTGTGTGTGTGTGTGTGTGTGTGTTGTCTGTATGTGTGTATGTGTGTATGTGTGTGTGTGTGTGTGTGTGTGTGTGTGTGTGTGTGTGTGTGTGTGTATGTGTGTGTGTATGTGTGTGTGTGTGCGTGTGTGTGTGTGTATAACGCCATTGCACTGTATTTTTTCTCTTCCTTCGTATTAACCCTTTCCAACGGTTTCTCAGATCCTAAAGCCACGTATAAAAAAAAAAGAAAAAAGGAAAAAAAAACAACTCAAGAAGCAATTTGATACGGTTATTGAGCCGTGACCCCCTTGACACAAGAGGAATTCAAAAAGAGAGAGAGAGAGAGAGAGAGAGAGAGAGAGAGAGAGAGAGAGAGAGAGAGAGAGAGAGAGAGAGAGAGAGAGAGAAAGAAAAAAAAAAAAAAAAAAAAAAATCATAAGCAATATCCCACGGATTGTAACCCGGACAGTTAAACCTTCTCAAAAACGACAAAATCTGACGAATACCTTTCTTTTTCTCTCTCTCTTGCGTTATTCATGGCAGAGACGTAATAGCCGAAACAGCAGCTGGGGAGGCACACCATCCATCTCCTTTATGTCAGTGCATTTCGAATTCGTAATAACTTGCGGTTTCCCCTCTCCATCTCGAGCACTAAATCGGCTGCGACGCGACAGATAGTTTTAAATAATCTTTTAATCCCCCTTTCATTTATCGGGTCATCGTCGTAAAGCACAATTTCTGCAAGGTCATTGAGTGACCTAATTTCTCCAAATGGCGGCAGGGGTTTCGGGTCCGGTTTGCACCCTGTGTCTTCTCAATCCTCTATCTTGTTTTTTTTATGAGATTCCATCTTTCCTCCTCTTCGTATTGTTTTTGGGG
>NW_020871923.1:170926-174063 GCF_003789085.1 Penaeus vannamei
CATACTTATATGAGCCAAGAAAAAAAAATAATGAATATAAAGTGCTATGTTATTATGTTGATATCATAAATATAGAGCAATTAAATGGGTTTATATATATCTAAAGTGTTTATACGCCATTAGGCATTTGCATAGCATATGTTATTAACTGCTGCAATGAACAGAGGCCGGGGTAAGGAAGGGAAATCCTGCGCTGCAATATCATAATGGTAAGAGTCATTGTTGCAGTCTTATGTCGTAATCCTTGCGTCAATTGATAATGAAAAAGCTCTGTTCCGTAAAGTCTTATAGTCCGGTTGTTACAGTGATTTTGTCATTAATATAATTTGTCGGAGATTGTACATAAACCTCTTTGTTAAGGATTAAGTGTGAATGAAAGCATAAATATATGTGTGTGTGTGTTGTGCGTGTGGTTGTGTTGTGTGTGTGTGTGTGTGTTTTGTGTTTGTGTGTGTTGTGTGCGTGTGTGTGTGTTGTGTGTGTGTGTGTGTGTGTGTGTGTGTGTGTGTGTGTGTTTTTCTCTGCCTTCTGTGTAGTGTGTGTGTGTGTGTGTAGACATTGTTCTTGGGCACTTCTCCAATTGCGTATGTGTATGTGTGTGCGTGTGTGTGTGTGCGTGTCTGCGTGTGTGCGTGTGCGTGTGTGTGTGTGTGAAGCACCAAATCGCTCAACACGACTAATCCGGTTTTCCTTTTCACTAAATTTCGAAATTTCGTGCAGGCTAATACAGGAATCCTCCCAACTGAAAGCCAGTATTCGTCGCCTAAAAGAACCTTACATGATAGAAAGGAAAAAAAAAAAAAAAGGTGTCCAAGTATAATGCAAATGCGGAGCTACTGAGTCCGCAGCCCTAAAAAAAAAAAAAAAAAAAAAAAAAAAAAAAAAAAGAGAAGAGAGAGAGAGAGAGAGAAGAGTGAAGAGAGAGAGAGAGAGAGAGAGAGAGAGAGAGAGAGAGAGAGAGAGAGAGAGAGAGAGAGAGAGAGAGAGAGAGAGAGAGAGAGAGAGAGAGAGAGAGAGAAGAGAGAGAGAGAGAGAGAGAGAGAGAGATGAGAGAGAGAGAGAGAAGAGAGAGAGAGAAGAGAGAGATAGAGAGAGAGAGAGAGAGAGAGAGAGAGAGAGAGAGAGAGAGATATGAAAGAAAAAAAAAAGAAAGAGGTATCCAAATTCGCAGCGAACACTGACAATCCAAAACCTTTTTCCCTTTTCGCATTCCCTAACGTCCATACACACAGTTGCCATACTGAAATGATAAAACCATTTTTGGTAAGGTATATCGAGCTCTACTGTGGCCCCGGCTTATCCAAGGGGGGGGGGGGGGAGCGACTGGTAACAATTTCTTTACAAAAGTTCAAATAAAACTTCCCAGCGAAAGTTGTCTCCGGGGGGTTTCAAAGACACGTGTCTTCAATGGATTATGTATCCTTGACTAACAAGGGCGGGGATATTATTATAGTGTCGCTGGGTCGGATTAAGAAGCTATTATTATGAAGATATCAAAGTTCGAGGTTCCATTTTTACTTTTCTTTGTTTTTTAAATTTTCTGTCGTTTTATTCTGTTCCTAATCCTCTCTCTCTCTTTCATTTTTTCATTTCTGGTTTTCTTTCTTCTTTCATTTTTTTTCTCGTTTTCTTTTTTCTCTTTCATTTTTTTCTCGTTTTCTTTCTTCTTTCATTTTTTTCATTTCCCGTTTTCTTTCTTCTTCCTTCCCATTTTTCAATTCCTCGTTTTCTTTCTCCTCTTCAACCATCGCCTCTATCTCTTCTAACCATTTTTTATTCACCTTCTCCTACCCCTTCTTTCCCATCCCGAAGAACCAATTTACTACGGCAAAATATAAGTACGGAAAAGCATCTTATCTTCACACAGGAACAGATTGAGCAAGAGTCCGCTTATAAGGAATCTACAAGAGTGCCCCCTCGCTTCATAAACTACGGTACAAAACCTTCACTCATACAAAGGGTAACTGAGATATAATAATAAACAGGAAACAGGCGCTTTATTATAAACGGTAATGATGATATTTATAATGATAATAATGATGACAATAATAATAATGATAACAATAACGATAATAATACTAATGATAATAATAATAATAGCAACATTAGTATAAACGAAAATGTATGCAGCGTTATAAGCAACATTATTATTATTATTATTAGAATTATCATTATATATATTGTTTACTACTACTACTACTTCTACCATTATTACTACTACTACTATCACTTCTATTATTAGTAATATTATCACTACAATAACATTATCATTAAGATTGTTATTAGTATCCCTAACATTCCAACATTATAATTTTTCATTTTTAAAAAATAACAATATACAAATATAGCAATATAAATAATTACTAACATCCTAGCACACAGACTCGAACACACACTATACATACACACACACAATCACACACACACACACACACACACACACACACACACACACACACACACACAAACAGACACACACAGTACAATGCAACTACTGCTGAATTAATGATAACATTTTAACAATGACCAATTGAATAAAATACTCAACTCAGCGCCTATGAAATTTAAATGAATATCCTGGTTATATAATTACCTTAAATAATTGCTCATCTTATATTCATATGTAAAGAGATCGTATGAATAATGAATGTGATTGAAAATAATTAATAATGATAATATATAATAACAATAAAATGATGATAATATGAATAACAACAATAACGACGTTGGGAATAATCTTATTAATTACAATAATATAATCATTATTTTTTTAAAATACAATCAAAGCAATGTTAATAATAATAATAATAATAATAATATAATAATATAAATAATAATAATAATAAATGATAATAATAATAATAATAATAATAATAATAATAATTAATCTAATATAATAATAAAATAATAAATATAATAATAATAAGTAATTATTATTATTATTATATCATTATCAATAATAGCAGATAGATTAAAAAAAAAAATGTGCGACTACTAACCTTGATATGCAACTTTACTGCCAGTCGTTTCACATACGACTCGGTTATCATCTACGCAATTCTTTTTTTACGTCTAACCATTCCCAGCCGTAAGTGTGCCTGAGACGCCCTTAAACCGCTCTCTCCGTCATGCTAGAC